>LR812525.1:54711878-54783687 GCA_903798195.1 Danio kyathit
AGAAGCTCGACCCCGACCCCGTGCTCTCTCTGCTCGCCTGCTTCCACATTCCTCATGCATAAATTTCCACCCCTCGTCATTGAAATGTGGTTATTGTGCTATCGAGCTCAATTACCTTGAGCAGGCTTCGTAATATCATGTACAGATTGCAGTGTTCATTTTATTCACGCCCAGGGAACCATTTTGACAAACAAGGCCTGGTGCCAGACTATTGACTTACTGTTATGAAGCATTGTATATAACAAAGCTTTATTAAAGGGAAAAGAATAGTACAAAGCGCAGGTGATTTCCTCTGAGTTGCAGATAGAGGTGAATGGGGAAAAAAAATGAAATACAGTCCAATAAATCAGACGATAAAGATCAATGCCTTTTCTTCACTGCAAGCTAAAACTGGCCAAACCATTTAGAAATCACTGATGTCACTAAATTTTAAAATGATAGTTCATTAAAGTTTTATGAAAAAAAAGCTATCAAATGGAGTTAGAATGGAGTATTAATTATAAAAAATAGAAACCTCAAATCTCCATTCTCCAATTCTGCTACTTTTTACATATTTTAAATAAATGTTTTAATTTTCTTTATCTCTTTTTTGCTCCGCTCGTTCTGAGTGTTGAACTGTATTTAAACCAATTATATTAAACCAATGTTAATTTGATCCCTAAATCTGTAATAAATAAATAAATAAATACATCAAAATTGCCTTTGCATCCTAATTTAGCAGACTAAATAACCGGAGAAAACTTTCTTCTAAAAATAAATAAATAATTAATTCACACCAACTCAACAATCATAAAAGGAAAAGGAGGACATAGATGTGCATCTGATGAGTCATGCCATTACCTTCAATCTCGATGGAGTCAACAATACTGATGGAGCAGGTGATGCTGTAAAGGCCAGGACAGACAATGACCACATCCCCCTCAAAGCATGCATTGACCGCAAGCACTGGGTCACTGTGAAACTGGGATCAAAACACACACTACATTAGTCTAACTCAAATCACCTTAGGACTTCAAAATAAAATAAAAAGCATTAAAAATTTAATTTCAAATCATACTCTGCAAAACAGCCCGACACAGAAATTTTATGCGAATGGGTCTCAGTGGGGTTAAGCAAAGACATCCAAGCACACACATCTGCACCATTTTAACAAGTTCTTGAGGGATAAACTGGCTCACAGAACAAGAGAGATCAAACATGAGCTAGTGCATAAACATAGTGCTTTACAAATCCTGCATTACAGCACCCTGACACGTTAGTGATCATACAGTCCTTCTTTATGCACAAACCAATCTTTAATCTTACCATCCAAACAGAAGAGAGAAGAGAACGTGAGAGTTTACTGGTAAAAATATTCATAGTCTTAGCAGCCATAAAATTATACTAGCATGAGAGAAATCGATGATTTGATTTTTTTTAAGAGCTCTGAGGCAGCCAGTGCTCTCAAGCAGATATTAACCTTTAAAAGGTAAACCCAGGAAATTAAAAGACAGTGATCAGATGTGGTGGGAGAGAAAGAGAGGGACATTAATATCACCGTTTGGGCAGGATTTGTGTCTAAAACCTCTTTATTTAAACGATCCGACCATTTTCCATTCAGATTCAGCTCTCAGAACAGCAGGAGTGACCTTTTCCCAAACAAATACCATACTTCCACTCATAAGTCTTGTCATGGCTTAAAAATAAGAGGTTTTCTTATTCTTGCACAGTCATTCCCAAAAACAATGTACACAGAGTAGACAAATCTGTTCTAAATACTCAAAGTATAAGTAAAAAGTAGCCCTTCTAAAAGCACTCAAGAGTAGTCAGTTACACCCTGCAAATTAAAAATGTAGCTTACATCAGTGCCATTTAATTTTAATTTTAAGGGTATTTCTAAGTGCAAGATAAATTATTTGACATTCATGGCCTATAAATTAAAATGTGAGATTATTTTAATGCAAGAACGCATTAAATTAATACATGTACCAATAATAAGCTGACAGAAAGCAGGTTGTTGCATTTACATCCGGAGCAATGTGTTGTAAAGTGTACATCTAGCTGTGTTGATGCGTTAACACTTAGGTTATGCATTTTGAACCCAGACTAACAAACTACAAGTGTCCAACAGTTGGTACTGCAAACCAAACTGGTCAAGACAATTTCATAATTTCAGTCATTATACAATAGGCATCCTTCATCTTCTCATCAGTAACATGCAGTCTAAACAGTCTCTCGACCATTGCGTGTAATGATTTTTCATCTTCTTGGACATTTTTATCCACAATGTATCGTTTTAGCATCAATATCGCAATGTGTGCATTCGCAATGGTCACATCGCAGCTTCTGCAATGTGGACTTGGGGGTTATTATTGTTGATCAGCAATGAAGAATGTGCAGCGTTTACTTTATACATTACATTTGATTATTCAATAGAGGCAAAACAAAATAGTGATATGCATGAGGTGACGCTTCTCGTTATGGCGAATCGAACATACATCAATGTTGCAATTCTAACATATGTGCTGTTAATAAAAAAAAAAAAAAAACATCTTATAACAAGTTGATGAATTTTCCCGTCTTTATTTACAAATATAATGATATTGTAAATCTTGTGATATAAATCGCTGATATCGTGATCTATCATTATCATGATATTTTGCCCCTGGTAATGTCGTATTACTGTACTTGAAAATCTGACTTCTTATTTCACTTTTATCTTATTTATATATTCTTGCAATTTCTTTGATTCACTCCTCTACAACATTATTCCAGTCAATCTAAGTTAATGATTTCATTCCAAATAGAGCTATTTAAGTCATCTGCTGAAATTGTATTCATTTCGCAATATAAAAATCATAGCAAAATAAAATATCGAAATGTCCGATTTTTCCAATATCATGCAGTCCTGCTTCCACATTGTACGTGTCTGCTGAATTTATACAGCATTAGTTTATAGTTTGTGTGATGCATTTTTCTATGAGCAATTTGATTGGATGGGAATCAAAAGACTGAATATTCTAAGTCAATCACCACAGACAGAAAAAAAATAAATAAACAGATTATGACTATAGGTTGAAGGAAAATACTGCAGTAAAAGTACAATACAGCACTTAAAAAACTAATTCAAGTAAAAGTACACATTTTTAAACTACTCAATGCAGTACAATTCCTGAAAAAACTACTCAGTTACAGTAATCTAGGTATTTGTAAAATTTTTTACTTGCCACCACTGTGAAATGCACATGTAAAATTACATAAAACAACCTCCTCTACTAAACTGAACAGATTGTCAGAGGTCTATCTCTCTCACTGGCTTGAAAAGAGTTCAAAAGAAGTTTGATGCTTTGTCCAACTAGTGTGGATTGTTCAGAACACACCACAAAAACCAAGCTGACCGATGCTCAAAGACAGCCCCACGGCCAACTATCAGTTTGGTCGAGTACAGTACAGATGAAAACCATTATCCTGAAAAGGTGAGTACAAGGTCTTCTGACCAGCATGCAACTATACCGTGAAAATATGAAAGGGTCATACACACCTGGACTTCAAACTCTTCACTCGAGTAGCAGGGCATCAGTTTGTCAGTTATTAAGCTTTGAAGCTGGTGAACTGTGGCCGAGGCAGAAACCAAGTGGACCACTCGGCCGCCAGCAGGACGTGGCCCTTTGGCCCGGCATGACTGCTGACCGGAATTCACCTTGTAGCCCAGAACATACCTGCAGTGGGCAAACCAAAGGCACACTTGTTCAAACCCAGAGGTTGGGATTGACACCTCTTTGATCTTTGAGGATCTGGGATGTAGTAACTAGGAAAGACGGATGATTAATTATGAAGCAGCGTGTATTGATCCAGGTTTGGAAAATGTAAAGAAGTCAATACTTCAAAAGGCATGAATGCCTGACACCAATATTAATCACATTTATGCCCATTAGGTTGCTGTCCTGATTAACCAGAGGTTGAAGAGCGAAAGCGCAAATGTATGACATCTTTCAATCTCAAACACACACAAACAGCAGTAATATTAACCTGAGCAGCGGGTTTTCAATAATACGCAGCTTGCGCTTAAGTGCTTCCAGCTGCTCGTACATACGCAGCCCTTCAACCATAGACACGTTGTCTTGTTCAGATTCGGAGTCACTGTTCAGGTCACTTCTCAGACTGGAGAACTCCTGAAACTTCTCTGAGCACAGCGCCAGCAAAGAGTGATACTCTGCTACAAGACCAGCTGGAACACGATCCTCCAAAATGTCATAGTAGCTGTAGAAAAAAAATATATGGGGACTGAGATGAGAAAGGAGTGAGAAGAGAGAGAAAATCCTGTTCTTATTCAAAGAACAGCTACATGCAATTTCTGCATTTTGAGAGACATCAAAAAGAATATTTTCTGGTGATTTTTGGAAAATTGAATTGAAACCAATGGAAGTCAGGTTGCCTTTTAACAGGATTTGAATCTCCATTTAAATGAGTGTCATTGATGAATTGTTTGCAATAACATTTGTAAAATGCATTTGAAAAATGTTGAATTTAATTTTTTTTTTTAAATGTGATAGCAACTCTGTATTTGGCAATCAAATTAAAACAACCAACATGTAATTTGGGCATCACCAATGTCACCAAATCAAATTGCAATCAAACTTATGTTTAAAAAGTCAAAGAGGAGCTATAAGACTCATTTATTTTGTCAGATGACATCATTGTTGTTAAAATCTAGATATACCTTATTTAATTTAAACAACTCATTTCCTAATGCTACTATAAATTATTTGCAAAGTAAATGTATTTGCATTACTCAAAGCAATTTATAGTGATGTCATGTAATGAACAGTTAATCACTGGGTACATACTGCCACCTTGTGGTTGGAACTTCTTTCTAAAGCAACTGGAAGCATCTAAGATCACAGTGTTATGCTTCAGGGTAAGAGATGGGACAAACAGAAGACACTCACAGCCTGAGACGAGGCTCCACACATCGAACAAAGTAATCAAAGTCATCATCTTCATCTTCCTCATCCCACTTCCTCCAGATATGTTTATAAAAAAACCTGTAGAAATTAGACAGAAAGATGCAAAAGTGAATGGAGGAGATGGGTAGAAAGAGAGGGTGGGGGTAAATGTGAAAAAGAATGTCTGTAAAACATGCTAATCCAGTCAGTTCAGTTGAATAGAGCAACCTCCTCAAAATCACAAAGAAAACTGGTATGTAGCAGCATCCCTTTTTAGGTATATAAACTGGGACAAACTGAATTTTTATTCCATTATATATTTAAAATCTGCTTTTGGCTACAAGTTTCACCCACTCTATAAGAAATTTTTATAATTTTAATGTTTTACAATTTATATAAAATTACATTAGCTAAGGTATTATGCACCACTTTAAATAATATTTTGTACATGTAATGCATTGCTCTTTAAATTAACGTTTAAACAAACTTTTAAACTTTTGATAGTCTTTTTTGAATGAAATGTAATGCATTTGTTTTATTTAATGCCATGTCAGCAACCAATGCTATTTTTATGGCAGGAACATTTTAATAATATATATACAATTAAAAACAACAAACAAAAAAATACATAAATTAAATAGAATTTTTTGTGTTTACACATGATAAAAATAAAAAATTAAAATGTCATGGTGTCACTTCGTTAAAATGTCCTTAAGATAATTAATTTAATTAAAAAAACCTTATGGAATCATTAAAAGCAGGACAGTCCAGTAAAATGTGCTTTACAGTAAGTAGAGTTGTGCATTACAAACATTGAGTGGGGTCTTCACCTTTGAGCAAAAAGGCATGGGTTAATCTTGTATGTCCAATACAACATCTGGTAAAAATCCCTTGATCAAATCTAATCTTGAAATGTCTTAAAGCTCTGTTTGAGATTTCAGGTTGCATTTCAAACAATTTATTATTTTCCAATGCATAGCTCTTATCACTTATTTAAAATGTAAACGTTGATAAAAGGTTCTATTTGAATGATTTTTTTTTATGCTTGTAATGGTCAAGGAGCTGTAATTGCAAAATTACAAAATACACAAACATCTTTGCTTCATTAAAATGTGCAACACTTATGTTTTACATAAATTTGATGTGATCCTAAAATTTTCCTTGACATTTTAGGAACACAAGGTCCTAAATGTGATTATAGATGGGTAGATGCTTAGCCTCAAATACCACTCTGAAGCGGTATTAGAGATGTGTGCACTGAGGTGTGCCATTTTTTCAGTTCTGCACATTGCACGCTTTCCTTTCATCTAAACTTACAAGGTCTTAGGAATATAGCGGTTCTAGAATTAAGGATGCATTTTATGTTTCTGAAATAAATGTCCTATTTCTTTTTTTTTTTTCAAATACAAAACATTAATGAAAGTTTTGAAGAATAACACAAATTAGTTAAATACATCTATAAAAATAGTTTGTATGTGTCTTTAGACATTATGTCTAAAAAATATTAACTCAGTCTCCCTCTAGATATTTTTGACTGCCCCTTAATTCATGTATGCGTTGTGTTCTAATTTGAGGTTAGCATCTTGAACTGAAGGTCAAAAATGTTTTTAGTGATGTACAAAAGAAAGTAAATGGAAAATGCCTGAAATGTACCCAAAACTCTGCAATGAGTCACATATATGTAACTTATTTTAAAAAGTTTAATTTTCAGTTTTATAATGTTACAATATCTATAAGATTAACCTTAATTTCTTTTTTACCATTTGTAAACGCAAGTCTTTTTTTTTTTTATTAAAATTCAATTCAATCAAGAACCATGAACTGAATCAAGAATTAAACTGAACCAACATATATCAAATCTGAAACAATACCAAACCCTAATTATTACATACATTATACCCTTCTTTATTTTTAGATATTGCTCATTCTTTTATCACGTATACTGGACAATCAAAATAAAGTAAACAGTACCACTGGTGAAAAAAAGATTTCACCTTAAAAAAAAGTTAGATTACCTGAGGTGTTCCAGGGCCAAAACAGTCTGATCAAAGTCTCCAGACTCATCATAGACAACCGAGAGCTCCATAAGAGGTACTTTATGAAGTGTAGCCTCCAGCAGAGCCTTCATGGATTCTTCAGTAAGATCACAGCCTCTGGTCTCACACGCCATCGGCAGCACCAGCTCTACTTTTGCCTTCAGCGATTTACAATCAACGTCAACAACCTACAACGACAACACACATTACTCAGCTTTCTCCACATTCCACTGTGTAGATGCTTCAAATTCAATGTTTTAATTGCAAAAAATTTAAACAAATTTCATATACATACTTCAACAAGCACATCAAATACATCAGTGTGCCATATGGCTTGCCAATCACATGGCTCCACGATCTTCTCCAAGTATTCAGCAGTGAAAGACTGTACTTCAGATGGTTTACTGTCACCTGTCAGACATTTTAGGTTCATAAATATACTTTTATTAAGTCATTTATTGTTATAAATGCCTATTAAAAGTGTATGAAGTGTTACCAAGCATGTAATCTTGATAGGCCTTGAATCTTTCATAGTACAGAAGATGGTCTGTTTGGAAGGTGTCCGGCAGTCCTCCATTTCCTGGTCTCTCTGCTCGCTGTAGATGAGTGTAGGGTCTATCGTCACTATTCAGATAATGGGTGCCACTGTCGTCGTCGTCGTCGTCGTCGTCATCATCCTCTTCATTATCATCATCACCTACTGCCTGAAATAACTCTGAAAACAATATACAATGGTGGATCAATAAAGTGGCATATCCCACACAAACTGCGTCCTACCACGTGCGAAAAAAAACTAAATTGTAAAAGTCAAAAGTGTGGCTAAAGATTTAGTTTTAATTTAAGTGAATGACATATTAACCTGACAGAAAACATAACAAATCTCACGACAATATTTACAAAGCGTGTAAATCACAAACCTTTTGAAACCCGACTGTGGTTTTGTCTGATGTCATTACAGATGGTGTGCTGAATTACATTTTGGTCGTTATTATTTTGTGCATCTCCGCTGGTTAGTTTGATGATGATTTCAACGCCGTTTTCAGTCTCGGCGTCTCTCACCTCCTCTGGCGTTGGACACACAACTTCCCCGGACATCACTGAAGCTTAAAACGTCAATATATTTACAGTAAAGTAACAGAGTTTGTTAAAATGTGGTCTTATAACTTGCTTAACAGATTCTGTTAGCCTGTCTCGTCTCCTCCCTTCACTTGTATTTTCAAACGCTGCCCAGGCGGAGCGCCCAATAAACTGACGGGGCGGGGCAAACTGACGCAGTCTTAAAGGGGCAAAGCGCAGTTTAGTTTAAACCACAGGCGGTTTCTTAAAAAAATCTATATTTTGTTATTATATCTCCCGTTATGAACAGGTCATCATAGTTTTGTTATTTTAATCTTAAACACTTTGTTTCGGTACAAAAGTAGGTAAAATAAATAATGAATTATTTACAATATAGACAATATAAACATTTAATTGTAATATAAACATAATAAATTGTAACAAGTTATTTAATCATCATTATGTAAAAATAAAATCCTCAATTAAAAAAAAACAGACACAATTTTTTTTTATGTATATGTATAAAAAAATATGTGCGTGTATATGAATAGATATATGAATAAATCTCAAGGGAGATTTGGGGAGACAAAACAATACGGGAGATTGGTCTAAAATACGGGAGACTCCCAGGAAAACGGGAGTGTTGACAGGTATAAGTTAGACAGTCTAGTTTCTGGGCATCTTTAGACTGAGAAAAATTGGTTGAATTGGTGTCAATATTTTCCATATTAATGGAAATATGGGCAAAAACTCTCCTGTAGTGAGTCAGTTTTGTCCCTAGGAATGTGAGCACACTTTAGAATGAGAAGCTTACATCTAGGTGAAATACTGTAAATATTTTTTTCATATATTTGTGTGATGTATACATAAATGAAGGGGAAAAATGTGAGAAAATAACATTTAGGTGATTTAGCTGATGTGTAGGTTACTGTATGCTTATGACAAGAGATATATTGCCTGTTTCTGCTTTGTAAGTACCGTATAGTTAGAGGTATAGCTTTGCTACCTGTAGTAAATCAGCTTGGCCTCTAACCATTTACTCGAATCTTCTATCTAGACCAAGCGGCAACCTCCCGCTCTCCCTCGGGAATCCAATACGGAAGTAACTTAAACTGCAATTCATCAAAATTCTGCTAGTCCTGGCTCCATAATAGAGCAAATTTCTATTGAGCCCACTGTTAGAATGGCCAACTTTACAGCTTAAAAAAAGGTGTTTACAGCCTGGTACAAAGAACGATTTTGGTTCATATAGCTAATATTACCCGTCGTGACAACTGTGAGGGGGGTGAAGTTTTTTATAAGTCATCCGTTTCCTTTATATTAAGTTATATTAGGTTTGCATATAAAGGGCGTGGCCACTTGAGTGACAGCTAGGTCTCGCTGGTCGCCATCACTTCACCTCAGCTGATTACGGCTGATTAGCCGCTGATCTCGGCATATTCATTGTATTTTTGTGTTGTTTTATGTGACTTTACACAGTCAGCTGCCTTTTGGAATTATTTCCTACAATTATCAGATGATATGGCATGCTGTGTGCACTTAATTGTACTCACAAGCCATTCACGTGGCCTCCATTTGCCAGGTGAGTGAAATTATATACCATCTCTATGAATGTATTTCCCTGATAGCAAAAGACTCCGGGCTCTGCTATGCTGTCAGAATCTGTTTGGCTATTCGCCAACAATGCGCCCCGCCTCCGGACACCGAATTGTCAGTTCGTGGGCTCGCAACAGACCCTGGGCGGATTCGCTGAACTTACGCACCCATTTCAACGGTCGCGGTCGCTGAGTGCAGTCGTCAGAGTGAAGCAGCAGGTCAGGATCCCGCAGATCGGCAAACGGTAAATATTAGGGCTGGGCGATACTGCAAAATGTGGTATCGATCTGATACCAAGTAAATACAGGGCCAGTATCGCCGATATCGATACCGATACTGATACTTTTACTTTAAAAACCATGCACTTGAACCTAAATGTACTTTTCTGTAGGGGAGAACAGTGTGTGATGATTTATGAGTTGAATGCTCTCAAAGCAGCTATAATTAAATGCATTTGTTAAAACCCAGGACAAATTTTAAACACTTTTAAGCCAAATAAAAACATTTTTATTATTGTAATAATCTGGATTTGCAAACACATTACTAGAGAACAATATTTTTTTTTTTACTTTGCTTCAGTCTGGGGTTTTTGTTCAGAAAAAAATATATAACAATAACAAAACCCTTTCTATTTTAGCACTTCTTCAATGTCTTTAAACAAATAAATGTAAAACAAATATGCATTTCAAATACATTTTTTATAAACAAAGACCAGAAATTATTACTGGCGAATAAATGTCTTAAAACTTTTTTCAGTTTTTGTTGACTGTTTTGTTTGAAACAACAAAATAAAGTGTTTCTCTTTCATTAGACACTAAACATTGCCTTATTTTATAAACAAAGTGCAAACAGTTGCTTGTCCATAATGAGGGATATTCTGACATTTTCATATTTTAAGTTTATGGTATACAGTGGTGGCCAGAATTAGAACACCTGAATTCTCATTAGCTAAAAATGTTTTAAGTGTTTTAAAATGTTTTTTTATTATGTCCTACTAAGTACTAACACACTACAACAAAAGATAACTGACTTAAAACCATTTTTTAGCTGGTGAAAAAACTACCTTTCTAACCACTTTATATTTTTAAATTATAAAATAATTAATATAAATAGCAGGTATATATGCGGACTACCTGTATATAGGCTACATTTAATCAGCCTGGGGTGCGTTTCCCAAACAACGACGTAACTCGCTGCTGAACTATCATAGTTTGATGCATCGTTTGGGGAAAGAACGATGTAGTGATGAGTGTTTCCCAAAACCCCTAGTTTCTCTGTCGCAGATCCATCACTAGAACCACGCTGGTTATAACGTAAAATGCCCATAATGATGCTCTAAACGGGGTGGAGCAACTTCTTTAGAGAACAACCCCATCATTTAGTTGTGCAAATTATATTGTTTTACACGCACACGCATTTAAAATAAAATGCAATATTAGTTTTGGTAAAAACATGCACTCATTTTCCATATTAATTGAAATATATGTAAATGGCACATATAGGGCCTGTGTTTGCTTTACTAATATTATTGAGAAGTTGAACATTACATCATTCTATTCTAAAACATAAAATCACTTACATAAGCTAACACTATTCTAATACCATATATAAATCATATAAATAAATAAATAATGAGGCTATTTATTATAAATATATTTACTTTAATAATAATATTAATAATGATGATGATGAGTATTATTAATATTATTATTAATAGTATTATTATTATTATTATTATTAAGTAGCATATTGTTTATTTATTAAAAAAAAAAAATTAAAAGTCTACTTTTACAATTTGACACATGCAAACCACAGCAGAAAGTTCTAAGCAACAGGCCCATGTCATATACAGTACAGACACTTAATAAATAACCCACTATAAAATAAAAGAATTAACGTACGCTATGTTTTTTTTTATTTTCACAAGCTTTGGAGACGTAACAAATTCCGCTTTTAAAAAATAGTTCTTTCGCCATGAGGCTGTGTTCAAAATGATATCAATGTTTTCAAAGTGCACTGCGAAGGGAGCACAATTGTAAACATGAAGATCGCTAAAACTCAACTGTAAAAATACTTTGAAAGCAAATTACTGCTAAGAGAGATGACCTTAATGCTTTTTTACTTTGAATGTTAGAATCTTCTAAATGAATAGGGCATAGGGGGGGTAAGTAGGAATAGAACACAGCCAGGAACTATGTTTCTAACTACAGCTCCACAGGTGTCGTTTCAAGTGCTCGACTTTGCGACACAGTTTGCGAATGTTTGTTGGAGCGATGGATTTGGGAAACGGCAAATCAACAAATTATCTTTGTAACAACGGAACTTGCGACTTTAGTTGGCTAACGATGGTTTTGGGAAACGCACCCCTGATGATGAAAGTAACAAGTTTAACTTTTTTTTTTTTCAAGTTGGCATTAACTAATACTGAATGTCCTATAAAACTCAAATATTAATTTCACCACTGTAGCTAGCTACCTTGATATTCATTGCCTCTCCGAAACGACTCGGCCAGTGACCTCTGTCTCAGGGCTGGCACTGCTGGGGGTCTGTCTGGAGCATTTGTCTCCTCTTCTCTCCTTTTTTTGCAGCTCGGTGTTCTCTTTTTTTCTGTTGTTTTATGTGTTATGCGTAGACTTGTGGTGTTGCCACAGTATCGAATATACTCAAATAGTATCGAATAAAGGAATTATACAAACTTTGCAGTTTGCAATATTTTCGTTTAATGCAATAAAATAACTCCAAACAGCGCTCCTCTTTTTTTCGTCATCTCAAAACAGCCAAAAGTGCTTGCGCTTTGGCGCTGCTGAGTCACGTGATGAAAGGACAACTAATAACAGCAGAGCAAGAAGGAGCAACGGTGCATACGAGATATAAAAGGAGCGGAGTATTTAGAGACATGTCCGCTCTTTTAGGAAACAGAAGCAGTGTACTTTAGCGTAAATTAGATGAAATTTAAATAAAAGTATCGATCTCGGAAAGCTACTATCGATCCGATATCAATACCAACGTTGGTATCGATACTATCGATATTAGAATCGATCCGCCCACCCCTAGTAAATATAGCTAAAATATGTTTTATCTGTGCATTTATGTGATCAGTATTGCTGTGTTTGGTGTTTTTTTAATTCTGAAATGATTGTTATGTCAAAATTAAGCCAAAATAAGCTAAAGTTAGCTCTTCAGTTGTCTTTAGCATATATTTGAGTAACATAAATAATAGTTTTGGTAAATAACGTTTGAGTAAAGCTATTTGGACGCGATTTATGGGTGGGGAGGAGATTTAGTTACGTATTTGATTTTTATTCCAGCAATGAGCGCCTATTTAATCGTAATTTATCATCCCTTTCCAGCAAAACAGCAGCGAGACAAGTTAGGCCTGACGTTACTTTTTATACTCGCCTCCTTCTAGTTCGCGACTCTTTTTGTCTAACGTTAAATTTTGACAAATATATTCTGTTGATAATTATTTCAGATGATACTTTCGTGTTCTCTCTCTCTCTCGATCTCTCTCTGTCTTTGTGTGTGTGTGTGCAGCTTACGGTTCATTCAAGTCTCTCAGGGGCCATTTCAACCATTTAAGCAATGTAAGATTAAAAGAGTTTTGAACTGAAAGCCAGCTATTTTGTTAAATAATGGCAATGGTAAATACTACAACTTTAAACATGTAATAAATATGCAATTGAAAAAGATTCATACCAATATTTTAGTTTAGAAAACCCACTTTTATCACAATTCTTTGGTTCTTGTATAGGATACTAGTTTGAGTTTATTTTGGTTTATGCCTACATTTTTACATGCTTCTCCACATGTTATATTTTACATACTTCTTTCTTATACGTAATCATAACAAGATGCTGTGTGTGTTCTGTTGCAGCTTATTTTGGTTTATGCCTATATTTTTACATATATGCTGCTCCTAATGTTTCAGATCATTATTTCATATCATACTAAAGTCATATTAAGAAGCCTATGAAATTGGCTAGAGATTTTAACATTCCGTACAACAAAACTAAACTTTC
This sequence comes from Danio kyathit, assembly GCA_903798195.1. Lineage (NCBI taxonomy): Eukaryota > Metazoa > Chordata > Actinopteri > Cypriniformes > Danionidae > Danio > Danio kyathit. Next base: position 54,725,511 of record LR812525.1, read on the forward strand.
CCTAACAGGGGTAATAGGTGAAGACTTTGTTTTGTTTGAAACCCCGCCCATAGAGGTACAATTTGGCCCAAAAACTCTGACAACAAAATTGCTATGTGCTCCATTAAATACAGGTGCAATTCTAGGCATGGATATACTAAGACAATTACATCTAACCTTAGACATGTCTTCAGAAACAGCTAGCATAAAAATTTCTTCAGTACAAGTTTCTACTGATAATGCAATCGCTCCTGAGTATGCTTTTTTACAGAATCATCCAATCTGGGCAAATGACAAGGATGATTGTGGATTTCTGACAGGTGTAGAACCCGTCAAATTGACAGGAACTCCACCTCCAGTTACCAAACAATATCCAATCAGTAAGGAAGCCATACAGGGAGTGAAACCTATTATAGAAAAATTACTGAAGCAAGGAGTGCTAGTTAAAACCAACAGTGCCTGTAACTCACCCATTTGGCCTATAAAGAAAGCTAACAGAACATGGAGACTCACCATAGATTACAGAGTAGCCAATAAACATATTGATAAAATCACCCCATTAGTAGCAGATCCATCTACAATTTGTAATGGTCTACCATTAGATTGTAAAATTTTTACAGTAATTGATATGTCTAATGGATTCTTTTCTGTACCCTTGCACTCTGACAGCTAGACATGGTTAGCTTTCACAGTTGACTATGAACAATACCAGTGGACACGTTTACCACAGGGATTTCAAAATTCCCCAACTATTTATCTTCAAGCTGTCAGACGTGATTTGTGTGACCCAGAATGTCCAGTCAAAAAGTCTACCATGATTCAGTATGTCGATGATATTTTGATTGCCTCGACAGATCATGAGGTACATAAAACTGAATTGGCAGCATTGTTAGACTATTTGCACAAAAAAAGACATAAATGCAGCTTTCACAAAGCTCAAATTGCTAAAAACCAATTTACTTTTCTGGGTCAAACAATTGGTACAGGAAATAGATCTATTACACAGGATCGAGCAGCTTCAGTCAAAATAATACCTCCACCTACCACCATTAAAGCACTCAGATCATTCTTAGGAACAGCAGGTTACTGTCGACCTTGAATTGAAAAGTATGCCTCAATGGCCCAGCCACTCTATGACATATTGAAAGGTCAGGTTAAGGATTCTGATACAGTTAGTATGGAAGAAACTCAGCTTAATGCTTTCAATAATTTGAAGAGCGCATTATGTAAAGCACCAGCCTTAGGGATTGCACAATCAGATAGGCCTTTTTTGCTTTATGTTCATGAACACTCAGGCTTTATGACAGCATGTTTGATGCAAGATCATGGGGGCTGTTAACGCCCAATCCATTACTATTCTGGTAAACTTGACATAGTCGCTCAAGGTATGGGTCCATGTCTTAGAGCAGTACAGGCAGTTCATCTAGCTCTTCAGGCTTCAGCAGTAATGGTGTTAGGTCAGACTGTAAATGTAAGATGCCCTCACGCAGTGTCTGCACTAATGAATCAAGCAAAAATCACTTCTGTCACCTCCTCTCGTTGGGGAATTTGGTTAACGACCCTGACAGCCCTGAATGTTGTTTTACAGCGTGCACCAATCATAAACCCATCCTCATGTATGATGTCTGCATTGACTGAAGTTGTGTTAGAGGATGAGGGAGAAATGACTCATGATTGTGTTACGCTTACTTATACACCTACAAGTGAAGTAGCAGAAACGCCCATAGAGAATGCAGAATGGGAAATGTTTGTTGATGGTTCAGCACAAATCATTGAAGGTAACAGACGAGCAGGTTATGCAGTAACTTCCACCACAGAAGTAATAGCTTCAGGTCGTCTTCCAGATCACTTGTCAGCTCAAGCTGCAGAACTAGTAGCTTTAACTAGAGCATGCACGCTAGCTTCAGGATCAGTTGCAAATATCTACACTGATTCCAAATATGCTTTTGGGGTAATTCATGATTTTGGTGTCATTTGGCAAAGTAGACAGTTTCTAACTTCTGCCGGATCCCATATTAAGCATGCTGGATTAGTGAAAGACCTAATGTTTGCCATGAAACTTCCTAAGAAATTGGCAGTGATTAAAGTGAAAGCACAGCGAATACCATAGAAGCTAAAGGTAATGCTCTTGCTGATGTAGCTGCTAAACAGGCTTGTTATTATGCTAATGTACAAGTATGTTCCGGTAGTACGGCACAGAAAACAATTCTGCCTCCTGAATCAATTATTGATCTGTACAAAAATGTTTATTTATATGAAGCATGGACCTGGTTAGACAAAGGAGCCACAGTGAATTCATCTGGCTGCTGGACTAAAGAGGGAAAATACATTGCTCCCGAATCACTGTTGCCATATTTGGCTCAACAAATACACAATTTGGGTCACAGTGGTCCAGCAACCATGAATCACAGGTTCTCAAATCAATGGTGGAATCCAAAATTCAGAAATGTAGCCACCGAAACAGTGAAAAGATGTGTTACATGTCAGAAAAATAATGACGTGCCAGCTGCAACTACAGCAGCAACGCATACCCCAGCTCCACTGGGGCCATTTCGTCACCTGCAGGTTCAGGTAGTTCACCTTCACAGGACAGGTAGTCAAGGAAGTGTCTAAAATGTTGAAGATTAAGTGGAATCTTCACTGCCCCTACAGGCCACAAGCATCAGGACAGGTTGAATGAGCTAATAGGACAATTAAAACCAGGCTAAGCAAAATGCATCAGGAAGGAGTTTCATGGGTCGAAGCACTTCCAGCCGTACTGTGTAGTATGAGAGCATCACCTAACAGATCAGTAGGACTGAGCCCTCATGAGATTATTACTGGACGCCCAATGCAGATGCCAGGTGTAATTGATCTGAGAAATGCTGATGTGCACATTGTCACAGATGCCCTGATAGCTTACTGTGAAAACCTCACCAAGTCTGTACAGAATGCCAGAGAGGGAGTTGAGTCGTGTTGGCAAAATCCACCAGAAGGTGGACACACAATCATCCCAGGTCAGTGGGTCATGATAAAGTCATTCAGAAACAAGCCATTAGATATTATGCAAAAACCTGTGTTATCTCTCGCTATAATCACCATATATAGACCCCCAGGACCCTATGTCAATTTTCTAAAAGAGTTTTTTTTTATTTTATTTCTGACTTACTAGTTAAAACTGATAAAATACTAATTGTAGGAGACTTTAACATCCACGTAGATGACTCCAATGATACACTAGGGCTTGCCTTTATGGATCTATTACACTCACTTGGCATAAAACAAAATGCTGTCGGTCCAACCCATCGCTTAAAGCATACATTAGATCTAATATTGTCCTACGGAATTGAGGTCTTTGATGTAGACATTGTACCACAAAGTGATGATGTTACGGACCACTACCTCTTGCTATATAAGCTGCGTTTACCTGAAATTAGCAGATCTGCACCAATATACCGCCCTGGTAGGACTATCGTTCCGTCCACCAAGGATGAATTCATAAATAACTTACCTGATCTTTCTTTATTTCGAAATACATCTGCAAACGCAAATGACCTTGATGTAGTAACCAGCAATATGGATGCCATCTTTACTAGCACACTAAATACTGTGGCACCCATCAAATTAAAAAAGGCTAGAGAGAATAAAACTACACCATGGTACAATAATCATACTCGCGCTCTCAAAACAGCAACCCGTGCTCTGGAACGTAAATGGAAAAAAACTAATTTAGAGGTTTTTAGAATTGCGTACAAAGACAGTATGTCCAGCTATAGGAGGGCTCTTAAATCTGCCAGGGCCGAGCACCTCCGCAAACAGATTGAAAATAATCATAACAATCCTAGATTTTTATTTAGCACCATTGCTAAACTAACTAATAATCGATCATCTTTGGAACAAAATGTCCTACCACAAATTAGTAGTGATGACTTCATGAATTTTTTCAGTGATAAAATAGAAGGCTTTAGACAGAAAATAGAAGATGTTAAAATTTCTGCACCGCCTTATACTTCAGATCCAATAAATTTTCCACTGAATCAAAATAACCTACAATGCTTCAAAATAATAGAACAAGAAGAGCTAGATAAAGTTATAAATAGTTCTAAATCAGCTACATGTATATTAGATCAAATTCCTACAAAATTACTAAAAGAATTGCTACCTGTTATAGGAGAACCTCTCCTTAATGTTATCAACTCTTCTTTATCTTTAGGCCATGTTCCAAATCCTTACAAGCAAGCTGTTATTAAACCTATTATAAGAAACCACAACTGGACCCGAGCAACTTAGCTAACTATAGGCCTATTTCAAATCTTCCGTTTATGTCTAAAATACTAGAAAAAGTTGTTTCTACCCAATTATGCTCCTTTCTGCAGACAAACAATATTTTTGAAGTGTTTCAGTCAGGTTTCAGGCCTCATCAGAGTACAGAAACCGCATTAGTGAAAATAACCAACGATTTACTCTTAGCTGCTGACCAAGGGTGCATCTCACTATTAGTCTTACTCGATCTTAGCGCCGCATTTGACACCATTGACCACAATATTCTTATAGACCGCTTATATTCTACAGGTGTCCAAGGTCAGGCCCTTCAATGGTTTAGGTCATACTTAGCTGATCGTTACCAGTTTGTGAATATTAATGGACAGCTTTCACAAGTCAGGCCAGTAAAGTACAGGGTCCCTCAAGGATCAGTTTTAGGACCTTTGCTGTTTACAATTTACATGCTTCCCCTGGGGGACATTATTAGAAAACACAGGATCAGCTTTCACTGCTATGCAGACAATACTCAATTATACATTTCAACTAAACCTGATGAGATGTCTGAACTGTCTAAGCTAACTGAGTGTATTAAAGATGTTAAAGACTGGATGACCAACAATTTTCTTCTCTTAAACTCAGACAAAACAGAATTATTGCTTATCGGGCCTAAATCCTGTACACAGCAGTTCTCACAACTCAACCTGCAACTAGAGGGATACAAAGTTAGCGTTAGCTCTACTATAAAAGATCTGGGTGTCATATTAGACAGCAATTTAACTTTCGAAAATCATATATCCCATGTCACAAAAACTGCCTTCTTTCATCTGAGAAATATTGCTAAATTGCGAAGTATGCTATCCATCTCAGATGCAGAAAAGCTAGTTCATGCTTTCATGACTTCTAGGCTAGACTACTGTAATGCTCTGTTTGCTGGTTGCCCAGCATCCTCTCTAAACAAACTTCAGCTAGTACAAAATGCAGCTGCCAGAGTTCTTACCAGGTCTAGAAAATATGATCATATCAACCCAATTGTATCCTCCTTACACTGGCTGCCTGTTAAGTTTCATATTGAATTTAAAATATTACTCCTTACCTATAAAGCTTTAAATAACCTAGCTCCTGTTTATCTAACCAACCTCCTCTCTCGCTACAACCCAACCCGCTCTTTACGATCTCAAAACGCAGGGCTTCTGGTAGTACCTAGAATATCGAAGTCGAGTAAAGGAGGTCGAGCCTTCTCATTTATAGCCCCTAAACTCTGGAATAGCCTTCCTGATAATGTCCGAGGCTTAGACACACTCTCGCTCTTCAAAACTAGATTAAAGACCTATCTTTTTAGCAAAGCATACACTCAGTGCAGTACATAACGCTATGACGCATGATGTGCCCCACACATGTTTTTTCTTTTGTGGTATGATTTTGATTTTGTGGTATGAACAGCAGCTACGCTAATTATTCTCCTTATTCTGTATTTCCACCTGAGGGTACTCATCTCGAGGCCCTCAGACTATGCAGTGCCACTGACGCGATCCGAGACCAGCGACGAGATGATCCCAAGGTTCTCGGGACCAGGCCGTATCCTGAGCAGCTGCTGTGGTGGTCATCGTGGAGTGAGAGCATGAGACTGACTCCTGTGACGCTCCAAGGACAGACGAGTCTTCGCTGAGGTCCTGCTTCCTGCGCCTAGACTGCAGCTCTGCACAAGACGTTTGGCCATAGGAGAAATTGTCGTGCCCAACTGAGCCTAGTTTCTCTCGAGGTTTTTTAAAATCTTCGCTTTCGCCAATTGGTGAAGTTTTTTCCTCGCCGCTTTTGCCACTGGCTTACATGGTTCGGGATCTGTAGAGCTGCGCATCGATGGATTTTCTCTTCAGTGTTTGGACTCTCAGGAGTGATTATTAACCCACACTGAACTGAGCTAAACTGAACTGAACTTAATCTCTGAAAACCGAACTGACTCTGTTTCAATTCACTATAATCTTCCATGTGAAGCTGCTTTGACACAATCTACATTGTATAAGCGCTATACAAATAAAGATGAATTGAATTGAATAGAGCCTAAATGGCATGGACCACATCAAGTGATGTTTATTACAGCAGCTGCAGTGTTGTGTCAGGGAAGAAAAACTTGGACACATGTCTCACATTGCAAGGTTGTTCCACCACCTACAGGGATAGGATAGAACACACAGAACAGTGGGGTGCCCAGGGAAGAACTGATCCAATAGGGATTGGGGGCCACCCCTGGGTGAAGACATACCTCATAGGATTTTCCCCTACTTATTAGTCCCTCCTTACCTCGCTGTTCCTTAGGTGTCATGGGACTTAAGAAATAGGGAAAGAAGGAACAACTACTATAGCAGAATTAGATTGAACAGAGGATACAAAACTAGTGTTTTGCAAATTTTATTTATTTTTTTATTTTTATTTTCTACGTTTTTTTTTTTTTTTTTTGCAACAAATACTGTTTCGTTGCCTTCTGTTTTCTTTCTTATTCTGTACAGATACAACTTGTTGTCCTGAAACCCATAGACACCAACCTTCTCACCTACAAGTCCAGTCACAAGCTTCAAGAGACACAAGCTTCAACTAGAGCCACTGCTAAACCAACCGTCACAGAAGAACACACAACACAGGGAACTACATACAAGAACTTCAGTCATCCATCAATATGATCAAGATTGCCATACTAGTGATCATCATGAACATCGCACAAGCCATAGACTCACAAGCAACATATTCTTAGAGCTGATGAATATGTCAAGAAATACCTTGTTTGCTGGAAAGAACATCTGCATGCCACACCCACCTTCAGTAGGAGCAGGAATCCCCTGGGTGGCACACCCCATTTCCAAATGTGACACGTGTACCTTATTTGGAGTTCACACCAGTGGAATATACAACAAGAGTACGTCACAACATCACAACTCCTCCAGCTTCTCTGTGTTGCATTCCTGGATAACCATCCTGCAACCTAACTTCAGCAACTCCCATCATGACAGATCTACTACTGCCAATGACTTTTTCATGGTGCGTGGAAAATTATGCTCCATCCTCAACTCTACTGGGTAAAATTCCTCGCGAACATTGCAACTTTGCAATTGAAATGAGAACAGGATCGCATCTAGACATTACTCCATCAGCAGAGATAAAGGAAAAGAATCTAGAAGCATGTCTCCACAAGTGACGATCCCTTACAAAACTCTTTGCAGTAAATCAGTGGTGTATGATTCCTCCACCAACAGGAACTTTTTGGTTATGTGGAACGTCAGCCTATGACATCCTTCCCAGCCCAATTCAATGGCAGGTGCACATTGGTTTATGTTCTACCGGCTATCAGAGAAAATACGCACTCCACCACAAGCTCTCCACATCTGCATAACTCAGCTCCTACCACAAAGGAAGAAGATGGCTGCATTCCGGGACTCACCTGTGCACAAACATGGTGGTGAAGAACTCTTGGAGCATTAATTCCGTCTTATGGTGTGATGCAAGCCCTTGATCAAGTCAGAAGCTTATCAAATTCTGTTCAGAAACTGGCCAATGATACAGCTTAGGCCCTGGGTAATATCACAGACACTCATGCTTCACACAAAATAATGATCTTACAGAACAGAGTGACCTTGTATTACATTCTAGCAAAGCAAGGGGGAGCTTGCACCATCATAGGCCCAGAGTGCTGCACCAGATTGATGGACCCAACCAAGAACTTGAACAAAACTCAACAAGACATATTTGATGTTTCAGTAAAATTGCACCAGATGACTGAAGATAATTCTTCATGTCTTGGAAACCTGTTAGGTAAACCCTGGCTGTGGATTAAGGAAATAGCTATTCTTCTATTGCTTTTCCTACAGTTGTACCATCTATGCATCCACAGTATCAAATGTTTTACTCAACATTTGACCCACGCCCATGACAAGGAAGTTACAGTTCCAAACCGAACAAAATATTACCTATAACAAATCCATGGACTTCAGCGGCATGTTTGTTCCTGTGTCAATATGCCGTGTGTAAATATTGACAGTAAAAACACAGAGCAAGTACTATGAGCCTGTAACCATAATACGTTACAAGAACTTTTTTTTTTCCTCCAGTGTTGAAATTTATATGGTGTGAGTTTTTTAAGAACTCTCAAAGGGGGAACTGTGGGAATAAATTTATATAATCTAGTTCCAAATTAGCAATAATATATATATATATATATATATATATATATATATATATATATATATATATATATATATATATATATATATATATATATATATATATATATATATATATAAAATGTTATATTCTTTGGTTTTTTAGGGTGTGACAGACCTTAAAATGTATTAGTTTCCTGAGCCCTGACTGCAAATTGCTAGTTTCACCGCACAGCTGTGTCTATTGTCTAACAAATGGCTAAGTACTGGTCAACTAGCCGCACGGGTTCTGTCTCCAGAACCCATTATAAGCTGATGAGATTGGAGCCATAATGGCAGGTCACACTAGTAACACTTCATTTGCATGCTTGGTTTCTGGAGAAAATGTATTTAAACTGAGTGTCTGCTATACTAGCAGAGAGTTCTTTCGATGCACAGCAACGCGGAGTTCCTTATTAAAGAATTCTGCTTTGAAGATACCCGAAGTTTCTCCCTGGTTTTTGGCTCGCCTTAGAAGTTCACAACAATACTCTGTGTGTTTTCTGTTGCAGCTTACAGTTCGTTCAAGTGTTGCCGATCTCTTGGAGGCCATTTCACCTTTTTCAGCCATTTAAGCAATGTAAGATTAAAACAGTTTAGAACTGAAAGTAGGGATGTGCACGATCATTCGATTAATCGAACGCATCAGCGACGATCGAGCATGAAAACGATGATCGATTGGCTCTAAAATTAAATTACTTTAAATCTTTCTGATTGGTTATGCTGGTATTTGGGCGGTAGTTTGATATTTGATTGGTTATGGCTGCAGGGAGTTGCGGTCCAAAGAGACCTGAGCGCAGATGGAGTATAGGGGGTCACACACCAGAAGCGCCGCGTTGCGCCACACAGCGCATTTCAGAATTCTAAACGTAGGTTTCAGGGTACACAGCGGTGCCCAGCCGCGATTCAGGACACTTCATATTTCTGCCGCGCCACAGAGCGCCATCTGAATAGTTTTATTTTAAATACCATGCGAATGTGCGCGTCTGGTGTGTGATGCTTTCAGCTGTCATGTGCGCGCCGTGTCAGACAATCTTTTCGGCGAGGACTAGTCTATGGCACGAGTAATGATGTTTCACCGGATGACACCAAAATCGAAAGCTACTTCATGGAGCCATGCATCTCTCTAAACCCGGATCCTTTGGTGCAAGTAAATGAGTCTCGATCTGCAAGGCTAAGCACCTTTGCCCAGTGGTACCTGGCTGTTCCTGCAACTTCTCTGCCTCCTGAGCGCCTTTTTTCCACCGCCGTCTAATTGAAAATAAACTTCGCACTCGGCTTTCATCGGAGCATGTAGACCGACTGATCTTTTTGAAAAAAACATGTAGTCCTTCCTTGTGTTAAGTTTTATTAGCTATGCATGATAAAATATTCAGGCTGTTTTTGTTTTAAGTTTAAGCAGCATAGTTAAATTAGTCCGGCTTTATTTTATTTACCTGACTGGTCAATTTGAAAGAAATGTTACTTTATCTAATCTTTAAGTTTTATAGATGTGGTAAAAATATTCAGGCTATTTTTATTTTAAGTTTACGCAGCCAAATTATGCTAGCTTCTAATTTTAGTTAGGCTATGTGCTAGAGATGCGCGGATCAGCTGAAATGTTACCCGAATCCGCTCCTTCATTCTAATCATCCGCCACTCGCCCACACATTTTATTTTATTTTATATTTGGATATATATATATCCACTCCCGAGCCCGCACCCGATCCACACTTTAATAATTCTAATTCTTTGTTTTAAGCATGACGATAGGTTACTGTGGATCGTTCGTTATTAACAGCAGATTCAGCTTTTACATATGGAAAAAGATAACAAAAACGGTGTCACTTCTGCCTAAACAGCAGCTATGTTATGTTTATGCTACTCACTTAAAACAGTTGGGTTAATAATAACCCAACAGGTAACCCATAGATGGGTCAATTTGGCACCGACCTTCTGTTGGGTTATTTTAACCCAATCCATTGGGTTATTGAGGTTAACCCAACAGTTTGGGTTACAAAAATTACTAATTTGTTGGGTTATTTATTATAATAATAAATTCTTCTTCTCATTATTATTATTATAGTAGTAGTCGTCATCTTTATATGTAAATAAAAACACAGCTTTTAATACATTGGCAATGCTTTATTTAAATACATGAATTTAGTGCCATTCTTCCAACAATAACAAACGCCCGAGAGCAGTTTAGTTCATCCCCAAGCATGAGGACAAGAGGGTTCTGTGTCTGTTGCTCCTCCTCCTCTAAGTACTGAACGAAATACAAGTATACACACATGAATTAAATAATGTCCAAAATTTATTGTCATAAATAATGCACCTAGAGTTCGCAAATCAACAAATTCTTGTTTTGCCACCTGGTATGAGGGCCGAACCATCTTGCTGCACAATCTGTTTGGCAGTGGAGAAAGGATCGCTGGCAGAGTTGTTGCACCATCTCCAAAGCGAGATCTCCAAGGCTGTCTTTATATCAAACAGAAAAAAACACAATAATTAAACTCAAAACAAGACCCTTATATCAAAGGTGAAATGCTACAAGTTGAGATTAAAACAGAGCTGTTATGCAGGATTTTCTCACCAGATGAAATGTTTACTTAAAACTAGTAGATCCTAGGCTCTCTTCTCTTTTTTGCAATACGAGAGAATCCACAGTGATGCATCTCCCCAAACCTCAAAAAGTTTATATTTGGTGTGTGGGTATAAAATACCCGTCCTGAGCAATCTAAAAATAAACAAAAACAGCACTTAAATCCATGCCATACAAACAGTACACTGGATTTATTAAAGGGATATTTTACATAATAATAATAATAATAAAAAAATACAAAAATCGGTGAAACACCCATCCACTCATTCACACTCATACACTACGGCCAATTTAGTTTATTAAATTTACCTATACTGCATGTGTTTGGACTGTGAGGGACTTGCAAACTCCACAAAGCAATGCCTACTGACCCAGCTCCAGGCCATGATGGATTCGCCTCTGCTGCTCCTACCTCTCCATGTACCAAATGATGTTAGCTCCAACCTTAAAACAGAAATTTTAAATTGTAAATTTGCACATGTATGCTGGACCAAATAACAACAAAAATCATGTACACTACTTACCCAGTTTAGCAATGGAGAAATGATAACTTGAAGGTTGCAAGTGGTAATTTCCAGGGGTACATTAAACAGATAGAGAACAAAAAAAACTATGAAACTATGCACTTTTAGCTGCAGGATTAGTCTTTTATGCGAGTTCTTAAGGTGCATCACATTTGCAAATTTGTTGGGCAAATAAGGTCCATTTTACATGGTCAATTGTGCACTGATATTCATCAGTGTGCTTAATTCTCATGCCCAGAAGCTTGCAAAAGAGTCAAACTCTTGATCACAGATTTCTACTGAAATAACTGGAACCTGTCAGTAAATTGTCATAACGCAATAATTAATATAAACAGTTTAATGTCTGTAATATCTCAATTTATTTGGTCAAATGTTCCAGGAGTGGAATTCTGAAATGTCTGAACTGTGCTTTGACTCTATATCAGTCATCTACACTTACCTGTGGCCTCATGCCTGATACAGTCTAATACTAAATTCACACTAAAATAAGGCACAGAAACACTTTTGAAAGAGGCATTTGAGTCTTTACACACTACCAGTGCTGTTCAGAGATGAATAAATGCATTTACAGAAGAATTACAAATGTATAATTTGATTTTAAGAAATATAGTGACATAAAGACACTTTTACAGTGTATGATATTGCTTAAGTGTGTGTATCGGTACATTTTTTACATCATGTAAATATTACAAAATACAGAGCTGTTGTTTTCTCACCTTTCTCAACAAGATTATCAAGAAGGTCCAAAGCTCGCTCTGTCCAGCGCAACCTACAATGAACAAACAAAAAGATTTAAAAAAAAAAACACACAAATTAGCATGAGCTGACAGACAACATTTATTAGTTCAGTCGTCACAGCATCACTAAAATCTCACCTGATTTTAAAACTGGGCAAGGACAATGTATGTTTGAGGGCTTTGTATTATTGTTTATTAGCATATATTACAACTATTATTATACAAAGCTAACAGACGTTACAATATATATATATATATATATATATATATATATATATATATATATATATATATATATATATATATATATATATATATATATATATATTTAACTGTTGTATGCCATATATAACTGATTAAACATTTCTATTAGCATTTAACATGATCAGGATGTGGTTTCATCTCTGTAGGTTAGTATAAGATGTAGGGAAAATGCAAATTTCAGGGCCTTTAATATAGTACACACAAACAGTAATAATAACATTTAACTTTCAATAGTTCATAATCAAGTACCTTGAAATGGATAATGAATCCTCTTCGAATAAAATATATTATAGCAAGCTTCTGCTCTGGTCCAGGATAACTTCCTCATGATGACTACAGTCTACAGCAATCCATTCAGCGCCCTCTAGCGGCGAATAATAGCCAATAGTAATATAATGCTCCGGTTTCGTACTTCTTGGGAAAACCAGCAACTTCCTGAATGAAATGTAGCATATATATGTGTCCATATTAGCATTTAGATGTTACAGTATAGTTTCCTAGCGATAGGACGGTGTTTTTAAGACAACATACCTTAAGACTGCGCGTGACTCCGGGTTGATGTCTCCGCTGGGTCCTAAAGGCGAGAATAACGGCGGAATATCTCAAATATGTGTATAATTTCCTCCAAAACAGCTGTAGAGATGAACCAATGACTGTATAAAGATGAACACGGAGGTAGAGAAAGCGTTTTTATCCGCATATACATCGGCTATGAAGCGCGCGCGTGTATCATCAATAATTAAGAGTCCAGGTGAAACGGATATAAAAAACGACACGGAGAGGCAATTTGATCAAACAAAATAACATTAACTTACTGCGTTAGAGCTTAAATAAACTTTATAACGCACAAACAACATCCCGTACGCATATTAATACAGCTGTTCTGTGTCAGTTAAATCAGTTGACTGTTGAAATAAAAAAAATGTAACCCAACTGGTTGAGTTATTAAAATAATAACCCAATAAAGGTTTAAAATAACCCAACAAAGCACCAAATATTTTTAACTCAACCATTGGGTTAAGTTAATAACCCAACGTTTTTTAGAGTGTTGATATCAAGAATTAACATTTTTGATATTAAGAATTAAATTGTTGATATCAAGAATACATATCCTGAGAATGAATAAAAGTCAAAACGGCTTGCCATAGTTTCTGACATATGTGTTTCCAACATTTATGTTTCTGACATGTGTTTCTGACATATATGTGACATATGTGTTTCTGAAATATGTGTTTCTGACATATATGGGACTTATGTGTTTTTGACATATATGTGACATATGTGTTTCTGACATATATGTGACATATATGATTCTGACATATGTGTTTCTAACATATATGTTTCTGACATGTGTTTCTGACATATATGTTTCTGACATGTGTTTCTAACATATATGTTTCTAACATGTGTTTCTGACATATATGTTTCTGACATATATGTGACATGTTTCTGACATAAATGTTACATCCCTTGGATGTATTTATTATACATTTAATTTATTTTTGTTATTGTTTGTTTACTGTCCATTGGGAGTGGTTATGTTGTGTGCTTGTGTGTTCTTTTTCACCCTTCCTATGTTTCCCTCTGCCTGTTAGGTAGAGCTGGGGGGTATTCCAGAAAGCAGGTTATGTGACATACCCGGGTGTGTGAGAGAGTAAGTAAGTGGATAACCTCAGATTTGGTTCCAAAATCGGAGGTAACTTCTGGGGTATGGTAAGTAGCCATAGCAACTTACTCGCTGAAGATAACCTGCTCTGTAGCAGGTTATGTTCCAGAGTTTGTCTGTTTCAGAGAGTTTACTGAGCGTTGCATGCTCTTTAAATGAAAATGAAATGCTGCATTCTGGACTCAAATTTGCAAAAACACATTCTCCATGACTAAAAATGCTAACTTACAACTTATACAGTATAAATTACTTCACAGATCTCATTTAACTGGGCAGAAATTATTTAAAATGGGTTTCACTTCAGAAATATGTTCACATTGCACACAAAATACCCCAGACACTTATCTTCACGCCTTATGGCATTGCACTTCAATTAAATCATTTTGGGAAAAGGTTACTGACTCACTCTCCAACTTAATGGGATGTCACATCCCACTGTCTCCTTCCATCTGCATATTAGGTGATACATCCACTAAAGATATAAATAATACAAATGGTCAGTTACTGCTGGTGGCCCTAACTATTGCCAAGAAAACTATCATCATGAATTGGAAATCAAGAAATACTATTCACATTTCATCCCGGACAAACTTATTATCAGAATACATCTCCACTGAAGATCCTCTTTGCCTGAAGCCATTCCCCAACAACACCTTCATCAGTACACAAACAAGAGGAGAGGGGGTCAGGTAGAGGTAAAAACTGTCTCTGATATTAAAAATAATTAAAAATAAAATAAATCAAAGAGGAGGGAAGAGAGAGAAGGGAGTTAGGAAGAGGGGGAAAGGAGGGAAAAAAAAAACAATTTATCATAAATTTCATAAATACTTGCCCACATTATAATTCGGTCTTTACATACTTCTTTCCCTTTTGTACTATTTGTTTTCCTTTTTATTCATTTTATTATTATTATTATTTATTTATTATTATTATTATTTTTTTTTTCTCTCCCTCAAGAGGTGAAAGAGAAAGGGATCGGGGGGTGGGTGGGTGGTCATGATGACTGTGGTATACTCGCGCTGATAATAATAATAATTACCTGCCCGGTCCAACAACAGATTAAAAAAATAACAAGTATTAAAAATAAATAAATAAATAAATAAATAAATAAATAAATAAAAAAAACCTCCTACTTGCATATACTTACATATACTACATTCACAGGGTAAGTGTGACGTGGGCATGGCAGCCTGGGCATTTGCACCGGACTGATCCATGCTCCACGTCATACTTTTTTAATGCATCACAAATGACAAACTGACAAACACTGTACACTTCAAGGCAGATCAAATAACTTTCACCTCCTTAAATTATTGTTAAAGCTGTTTTATTATTAATATATTTATTATTTTGTATTCTTATTGTTGTTGTTGTCGGCGTGAGTGTATTGCAGTTATCGCGTATCCCTGCCCACCTCTTGATCTTTTATTATTATTATTATTATTATTATTATTATTATTATTATTATTATCACTATTATTATTATCACTATTATTATCATTATATTACTATTAATAATCCATCAAATTGTTAGTTAAATTCTTCTTTTAATATTATTCTTTAATTTTGGTTTTTATTATTTGTATATTATCATTATTATAGTAACATTTCTTTTTCTTATTATTCTCATTGTTTTGCTTGCAGCACTTTATTTTTCTAATTTTCTTTTTTTCCACTCTCCCCCTGCCCTTTCTGTTTTTTTCCCTCCTATTTCCTTCTCTTCTACTTATTATTATTATTATTATTATTATTATTATTATTATTATTGTTATTATATTAATTATTATACATTTTTGTCCTCTTCCTGATTTCGCAACCTCCCCTCACCTACTCACTATTATCATTATTAGTTTTACTTTTACTTTTGTTACCATTATTATCATTACTATTCTGACTTGTTCTCTCTTTATCTCCTCATTATCATTATTACAAACCATTGACATTATTCAGGTTGCTGTAGTTGTTGTTATTGTAGTAGTAGTAGTAGTAGTAGTAGTAGTAGAAGTGGTAGTCATTGTAGTAGTAACGATTGTATTTGTAGTTGGGATTGTTGAAGTAGTAGTTGTAGTAGTTATTTTATTTATTTGTTTATTATTATTATTATATTTTTTTTTTGTAGTAGTAGTAGATGTCGTTGGTATAGTGGTACCAGAAGTAGTAAAGGTGTTGGTGTAGTAGTAGTAGTAGTAGTGGTAGTAGTCTGTGTAGTAGTATCAGAAGTAGAGGATGTTGTTGATGTAGATGTTGTAGTAGTAATGATTTTTGTAGAAGTATCAGTAGTAGTAGGATACGTTGTTGTAGAAGTATCAGTTGTAATAGATGTTGTAGTAATAGACGTAGTAGTAGTAGTAGTAGTAGTAGTAGTTGTTGTTGTTATGGCTGTAGTAGCAACAGCAAGTAGTAGTTGTGATATTAGTAACTTTCTGTAGTAGCAGTTGGTGTAGTACTTGTGATTTATTGTTATTGTTGTTGTCAGTTATTACTGTTGTCCTTTCTCTTTACTGTCATCATTACTATCATACATTATTAGCATTGTCACTCTCTACCACTGACTGGTTTCTTTCTATTTGTTTATTTATATCTATGACACTTGCTTCATTTATTGACTGTTATTGTCCCTTATGTATGTTCTCAAACCTGACCAAGTGACCTTTACATGCACACACACACACGCACACACACACGCACGCACACACACGCACACACGCACACACACACGCACGCACGCACGCACGCACGCACGCACACACACACATACACACACACAACCACACACACATACATATATACACGCACCTGCCAGTACTTGTCTGTATTGTTGTTGTTTCTGTTGTTTTGTTTTTCGTTGTTGTTTTTGTTTTATTTTCTCTGTTTTTGTATGATCCCAATTTGTGTACCTTTTTGCATATTCTAATTAAAAAAAAAAAAAAAAAATGAAAATTCTGATGGACGTAGAAGCACAGATATACAGTTTTTTCATCGTGAGAGGGTTATAAGTGCATAGTTCTTTTCATAACCAAATAAATATTTGAATGAGCGTTGTCGTTTTTCGAAAGAATCTTTAATGTATTTAGCAAACCGTTTCAAATCAAATGTGACAAATTACAACGCTGGTCTGTGCTTATCATGGTTAACATACCGCTCAGTGCAGCTCTTTGTTTTTTTGCGTCAGGGTATTTTACTGTACAATGTGGCAATAGCATGTCCATCTGTACAGTATGCCTGGCACTGAACTATTTTATACACTTTTGTACAGTTCATGGGCCATAAACTACGGAGTATCCTTACTCAATCATGTTAGAGTGCGGCAATAGTGTAGTGGTCAGTGCGCCCCTAAAGTACAACGGTGCTCACAGCAGAGTGAGTTCGAATCTCGCATTGGGATTTTTTTTTTCTCTTCCTCTCTCTCTGCACCCCTCACATATTTTTTCTGTAGCCTATATATAATATTATAAGAAGGAGCAGCTTTGTCTTTTCTATGAAAATATATCCATATATATATAGATGTAGTCGTTCATATGTATATACATCTATTCACACAGCACACACACACCCTTGATACATTTTTTTAATATCATTTTTTTTAGGGTTTCCAAATGCTATTGAGTGCATTAATTGCAGCCTCTTTCCATCAGTCAATAAAGGACACTGATAATATGAAACATTTTTAATATTAACAACTTAATTTTCTGTCCTTAATCTGTTGGTGTTACAACTATTAAACTCATTACTGCTTCCACTAACAATAGTTCATAAGTGATAACCCCACCTCTTCACCTGGTTGAGGCTAAATGTCCAGGGTCTGTACATGATACCAGAATTTTCAGGGAGTCTTCATTATGACACACATTACAACAGGATACATTTGATTTACACAATGTTTTTTATTTTTTTATTTTATTTATTATATTTGTATTATACACCTAAATCATTTGGGCACTACATTGGTTACTTGGAGGACAGAGGATACCCTTTTTGTATATGATGACACCCTACCCTGCACTCAGCCTGACCCAGAGGAACCCTCAGTGACCCAAGCAGACCAATGAGATAGAAGAGTTCTAAGAGAAATGATTTGTCAAATAATTAAATAGTTTGGTCTGAAGCACTGATCATTTCTTTCAGTTCATTTCCTGAAATAAAATGAATGATTAGATTTTTACATTGCTTTATACACACACACACACGCACACATGCACGCACGCACGCACGCACGCACACACACACACACACACACACACACACACACACACACACACACACACACACACCTTTCAACATGTAACATTTATTTCCTGTACATTTTTCACCCTAAAGTGATGCTCATGTGACTTTATTTGTCTTTGAAGATGGACCTTATACAGCTACTTTAGAATTAAAATAAATAATAAATAAATAAAAGATTGTTTTGTGATACAATAGTGAAATTCAAATATGAAAAAGTGCCGACAAATTCTTACACTGTTTGTTAGTTGAGGCAGAAGGAACTTCGTCTGCACGCAAAACAAAAACATAAAAATAATCTAAATTTACCTGACAACAATCACTTGCAACTGTGACAGATTGTGTGGTTTAAGGTCAAATAAATTAACCACTTCTCAGCCTCCTTTCTGTTAGCTACAAGACAGAAAGAATATTCTAGAGTGTTTAATACAGCTCCAGAAATCAAATATTACCTTTTAAAAGAATGTGTCTGTGTTTAATTTTGACTTTGGACAGAGTTCTCCAGAAGGATAACAATTTCTGTATGCCTTATACAGCATAGTCAATACACATTGTTATTGTGGCCTTAAGTTAATGGCAGGACAATTAAATGCATACACAACATACTCAAAAAGGATGTTAAAGTTAGCCTACATTTAAGTTTTCATTACAATAAAGGGATGGTGGCATGTGTAATTTATTAAACTAATGAATTTTCTCTTATCATTTTTTAAAATCTATTTATTATCTTATATTTGCAGATGTGTATTGCTTTTTCTTTATAATCGGCCTTAATTTTCATACGCCAGCATTAAAACCTCCAACTTCCCCTCTGTAAAGTGCGTTGCCCTTTTTTCTCACCGTGACTTTCTATGATGACTCGTGAATTCGGTACGGAAGTCCTAAGAGGCCATGCATTAAAATATTTTTTCTCTCTTGTTTTGTCGTGATCACGACTTTATTATCTCGTGATCTCGACATAACAGAAAAGTTTCTCGTGATCACGTAACAAACATAACAAAAACTTTTTTTTTTTTGCTTTAATTTATTTATTTATGTATTAATTATTATTATTATTATTAGTAGTAGTAGTATAGTAGTAGTATTAGTATTAATATCTTGCAAATGTCAGGACACCGGCTGCAGAATAACTGCAGACGCGCATTCGTGCAACACCTTAAAGGCGTTCAGAACAGCCATAATATGAGAGCTAACGCTCGTGCTCCTGATTAATGTACATTAATGATTATGTTCACGTATATGATGATTATTTACAATAATTTGCATCAACTGTTACCATTTTAAAGCAACTCTATGGCGCATTTTTAAAGTTGTGAATAATTTGCGGAAAGGATCAAAGCAAGTGCAGGATCTTCATCATTCTTCATAATTTAATTCATGCATGCATTAACTTATTTTGCGCCAAATAGAGTTGCCTTAAAATGGCAAGAGTTGAGGGAATATTATTGTAAATAATGGTATATAATCAAATACGTGAATATAATCATAAATGTACATTAATCATGAGCACAAGCGTTTGCTCTCATATTATGGCTGTCCTGAACGCCTTTAATGTGTTGCACAAATGCGTGTCTGCAGTTGGGCTATTCTCTCCCTGTTCGCAGGGCTGGTGTAGACTCTCTGGCCAGACATTTGCCAGATATTAATAATAATAATTAATACATAAATAAAAGCATAAAAAATAAGTCGTGATCACGACATAACAACTTTTTGTTATGTCGAGATCACGAGAAAATTAAGTCGTTATCACGACATAACAACTTTATTAAGTCGTGATCATGACATAAAAACGTTTTGTTATGTCGAGATCACGAGAAAACGAGTTGTTATGTTGAGATCACGAGATAATTAAGTCGTGATCATGACATAACAAGCGAGAAAAAATATTTTAATGCATGGCCTTTTAGGACTTCCGTAATTCGGCGATCTACTGAAAATGCCTTCAGGTAAGTGCCGTGCGTGCGCATTAACCCGCGGTTATCTTCAGGAGGTTGATTTAACTAACTCTCGTCAGCTGTTTTGGAACCGACATACTCACGGTAAGCAGGTTTTGGGTTAATCAACCGAGAGTTCAGGGTTTAGCAGATGGTAAGTTAACCCAGTTTTCTGGAACACCCCCCTGATTAGGCCCAGGTGGTGCTCATCATTGCAAGCGTGCTACAGTGACGCGCTGCTACAAAAGAGCAGTGTGCCCCAACCCAAGGAGAGGTTCACTTCTCACCTGCTCCAGACTTGTGTGTTTGTTGCATACTTTGTGGGTATTTACCTGTTGTGAATTGTGAGAATTTTATTGAGCTAGTGAGTACAATTTTGCTTCTGTGTAATTTGAAGAAACTTGTTGTGGGCCTGGTGTTGAAGAACTTATTAGCAGTGTGTTTGGTTCATTGAATTATATATATTGTAGGGCCTCGCACGCATAATACACAATTATGTAGTGCGTTAACTTTAAATTAGCTCAAAGGGAATGTAACAGAACTTAAAGCGGCTCCAAAAGAATCAACTCTCTTCAACTGAACAAACGACTCGTCCAGCGCTCATTTGAACAGACAGGGCTGTTGACTCAAAAATGAATATTACTATTCGAACTAAAGTAAAACACTTTAATATTTAAGCAGGGTAACAAGATCTAGGTATAAGGCATTAGATTCATAAGTATACACAGGTCACTATCCTTTCAATACAAAAGAGACTTTATTGACTACAAACAAAACTAACAAAAACACACATACACACACGCATTCATGCTGGTTGCAGACGAGGAATAGAAGGAAAGAAGAGTTTAGGAGAGATGTGATGTAAAACCTCAAGATGTAAAACCTAACCAAGTGATGTGGGGAAGTCTTTCTGTGGAGCTGGATTCCCACTTGAGTTCGCTGGGGGTTGGTTTGGTCGTTGTAGTGACCTCTCTGAGGCTGCTGATGAAGTGAAGTCCGGTAGTTTAAGTTGGAGATGGCCAAACTGTTGTCCTGTTGACGGGTTTCGCGACGCAACTTAACTCAACTATAGACTCTCGACGGAAAGAAAAGAAAGAAGAGTAAACGGAAGATGGGAAGTTTGAGGCTGGTCTCAACCCATCTTAATGTCCAAGTCCGGCTGGACTGGACCTGGAGAAGAGTTGTCCTGGAAGTGGAGCATCTCCACTTCACAACAGCTGCTGCTGGTGCAACTCTGTTGGACTGGACGACTGTACTCTGCTCGCTCAGACTCTGCTCGCTGCTGCCTGCTGCCTTTTGACTTTCGCCTTTTCTGCCTAAAGAATGTTTGGGGAGATGGGTTTTATCCCCCAATGTTTCCGGCCCCTAACAGAGCTGGATCAATAAGGTATTGTCTGTGGATCTGCGTGACAGTCCCATGTCAGCACATGCAGCTTTGTCACATGAGCCATGGTGCTTAGACATATAGCATTAAGCATACATTTATAATATGAACATGATACATTTTACATATATATAATTAAAAAGGAATGAAAGAAAGGGAAAGGGTTTCACTCATTCATCTCACTTAACATACACATAATGGTATGTTTTGATAACTCAAAGCATAATGGGTACCCATGATTAATGCATTCTTTACATATACAGGATTCAGGTGTCATACAAGAGCAATAACATTACATTTCATTAAAAGTCCGCTCTCATCGTTTTGAGGATGATCTGATGAACTTTAATGTTTGGTGATAGTTTTAAATTTCAGAGAGAATTTTGATTCTCTGTTTTGGAGCAAAGTCAGTCAATTCTCTGTCTTGCATGGGGGCTTGAAAACCCCATTTCCTGAGGTCAAACACAAGCTCTTTGTTAAGAAAATTGTGTTCTCGTGATCAGTTACCCGTTCGTCTTGAGTTAATTTGATCAGGATAGTGGGTTCGATGACACTTAACTGATGATGATGAACCAGTCATGGGGCCCATAGCTGCAAGGCTTCAGCTTCCTGCTCTGTACTGCAACAAATGTGGCCTGACCTTCTGATTTTGGTCAGAGACCAAAATGGCTCTCGATCAAGGTGATTCTAATCACAGGTGTCGACTCAGTTATTGGTGTCTGCATCGTTAAGTCCTCACAATATATATATATATATATATATATATATATATATATATATTAGGGATGCAACAATACAGTTAGCCTACGGTTCAATACATACCTCGTTTTTTTAACACGGTTTTCGGTTCGGTTCGGTTCGGTTCTGATGGCTTGACACGTTTTTTATTTTTATGCTTAATGCAATAGGCAATAGGAGAAAAACATAAAAACTATTTATTACAATACTCCTTTATTTTACTTAAAAGCCAAGAAAGGTACCTAGTTCCTGGTGTATTGTATAATAAAAAAAATGGCCCGAATGTTACAAGCAATGGCGGTTCTAGACCAGAATGACTGGGGGGGCCGGGCAGGGGCCACTTATGCTTTTAGGGGGCACACTTTAACATGCATCACAAACTACTTAAACAATTATTCAAAGTCATTTTTTTTCATGCATCACTGCAGTCTACATAAACAAGATAATTATATAACTTTGTATTAATTTATTCATTTTAAGGAACTTTGTATTGTAGTGGATAACACATTTCTAACATTCAAGTATATTGAGGCACATTTTTACACCTGTAAACTAGAAGTCAATTTTTTGCCCTCCCATTAACTTAAAGTAATGTTTTCCAAGTGATCTTTAACAAACCAAGGACATTTTCACAGTATTTCCTGTAAAAAAAAAGAAGTAATAATAATAAGTCTTTTTCTTATAGTTTATTTCTTAAATAAAAGTTTTTTTTAATTTTTTAAAATACAATTTTAAGGTCAGTATTATTAGCCTCCTTAAGAATATTTACTGTATATTTTTGATTGTCTACACAAACAAACCAGTTATACTATAACTTGACTAATTATTCTAACTGTCCTAGTTAACATAACCTAGTGAAGTCCTTTAAATTACACTTTAATCTGAATACAACTATCTTGCAAAATTAACTAGTAAAATATTTTGCACTGTCACCATGGGAAAGATAAAAAAGTAGTTTTTAGAAATTAGTTAGTTAAAACTAATATTTTAACTAATACGGGTTGTAAAAAATCATGTGTTGAGACTATATGTCAGTACTGACATCTAAAACGAATGAAGGCAAAACTAAACGAGTAGAATATTACTTTCAATGTGACTGAAAACTAAATTTGATCAATGTGTCACATCTGTTCTCCGGTGCTTGCCGACTGTTTGTAAATTCAAGACTGCATTTCCTAACGTAAATATGTACACTCAGCTTCTGATTAATAATATGCAGAGCCGAGGACTTCCTCTATTAAAAGGTTTAAAATCGCTATTCAAAACAAAAGTCTAATATAATGAACAGTGGACATTTTGATAGTGTTTCACAACATGAACATGACTGAAGTTGAATCTTTTTATTACCTGTGTCAATTTGGGGGTTAACTTCTGAATGCGGGGAACTAATGCACAGAGAGAGCGTGACGTTTTCTACTTCTACGCCACTGGGGAGAGGGCGTTGGATGGCGGCGGAGAGGTGTCGCGGACGAAGGATGAAAGTAAAGAGCGTGGGGGTGTTGCGGACGAACGTGAAGAGGGTTGGGGAATCGCGGAAGAAAATGAAAGTGAACAGCGGACGGGGAGGAAGGCGGTTGAGGAGCGGGATCGGTAAAATGAGGCGCCGGATCCGGCGTGTTCCGGCACATATTAAGCCCTGGCTATACGAGTAAAACAATGCTTGCAGTGCACACAGTCATTTTTTAGCTTACTGTTTTTTCTTCCTCGGGCATTATACTCAACGGCAAACCGAAATTGTCCCCACACCGGAGATTTGAATGACACCCTTTGCTTCCTCGTAGTGTTACCTCTTCACCTCCACTCACCATGGCCGTGAAATGATGGTTAAGCGCCCCCTAACTTTAGAGCATAGTTATTGAATATATACTCGCGGGGAGGAGTTTCTTCAACTCAGCTCGTGGACTAACAGGCACACACAGACAGTCAATTCGGTGAAATAAAACGCACATTAATTATTTAAACGTAAAACCGAGAAAACCGCAATTCACAAGCACGTATTGAACCGCGGATGCCGTACCGAACGGTTTCAATATTATGTTGAGAATTGTGGCATCACTAAAAATCTTTGTTCGGTATTTAAGAGGTAATTGTGTGGTTTCTTTGACTTTTGATTTGTTTAAGGAAGTTGTGGGGAGAGGGTGCCATTTTTATTTTATACTGTTTCACTGTGTTTATTAATAGTAAGGGAGTTGAGGAAAGCCTTTGTTGTTCATTTATTTTCTTTTACCCCATAGGTTATTTAGTACTCCTCCTAAGCTAGTTCTGTTTTGTTTGTTGTTTTGGTTATTCCTTCTCCTGAAGACTTATGCTTCCTTTATTGTTGATTTTGATAAGAAAAAAAGAATAAAAGATTTAAAGGTGCTGTATGTAAGTTTTTGACTCTTCTAAAGCATACAAATACCATAATATGTGTGCAGATATTTAAGAAACATCCCAAGTGAACATACTTGTTTAACTGAAAAACAATGCTGAAGTCAGATATTCTGCTTTGAAAATGGGGTTTCCGTGCCGGAATGCTGTTTTGTTTAGATAAATTTCATATGCACGATGCCAGTTTAGCCAATTATATTTCAGCACCCTGGGTTGCCTTGTTGGAAAACAGCGTATTTCATTCATTCATTCAGAAAGACTCTGAAAAGCATGCGTCCGTGACCAAAAAGAACAGTATGGGAGACAGATGCAGTTCCACATGAGGTTATTAATTAGCAAATTACATAAATATTACGAACGTAAACATTAGGTGAGCAGGTTACATTGTAACCGCGTGTCCTAACAACACGCTGTGACGAGAGAGGCAGTGATCAGCTATTTGGCTGTTTGCACCAGACGAAACACGGCAGAAAATGTAAATACAGCCTTTCAGAAGCACAGAATATGCACTCTCTCACGAAACGGTAAGGTTTAGAATCTATTTAATACATGTTAACCCACTTTAACATCAATGTAGATGCTGAATCACTCATATGTGTTTAGTTTCTAAAGTTCAATTTCAGACGGTTTATTGTATTTTCAAGATCTGAGGTGAACTTTCTGCTTTCAGTATATGGCAACAAATGCCATGTAAAATGCATTCAAACTCGCATTGTTAGCATTTAGTACAGAATAAAGCACCACAAGGCTTACCTGAGGTGATCTAGCTGTCATAGGTTTCTGTTGTTCAGCTGTGAGAAATAGAAGCCATTTCTAATATATCAATTCGAGGTGTTGGTTAGGACAAAAACTCCTTTTAATATGGAAATATTCCCTCTATCGCGTGTCGTTGCTTTTATTTAGAACACAGTTTAAATCACTCGCTCCTGTACACAATCTGGCATCCCAGCGTACTTTTATTATGATCCATGAGTGCAATACCTAGTTCAACCACTGGGTGTCAAACTTACATACTGCACCTTTAAGTTTACTTTTGTGTTTTTTTTTCCCCATTTCTGAAGCAGAGGATTGAAGTGTTCCCTCAATTTTATTTAACCTTTTATCATAATTCATTAATTTGGTCTTTTCCTTAAATTCAAAATTTTAGTTTACTTTGTTATTTCCTTCCCCAACCCTAGACAAAAAGGGGAACGAACGTAACAAGTGGGGGCTCGTCCTATCGATAACAAGTGCGGCTCGTCTGACTTTTAACAATTGGTGGCTCGTCTAACTGGTAATAAATGGGGGGCTATTTTGGTCTTTCAACTGGTGGGTAAGTATTCTCTTTTCTCAAACATTTTTGACTGTAGGTGGGGAGGACAGTGTAGAGAGAGCATTGAAAAAAAGAGTTTGACTTAACCACTTTTTCTCTATGTCCTACTATTGAGCCTTTAATAGGTGTAGAAAAAAGGATCTGTTTTTGATCGCAGACTTCTTTAACATTTATGTACAGGGAGATGTTACCAAGCAAATACTGAAAGAGGAATTGTTTGGAAAATTAGTGGAGGAAGGTATTTTGCCTAAAGACTCTGATGATAGTGTTGAAGCTGAAATAGTAGAACCGATATCTGAATTGCATGTTAACTATGACCCTGTGATGGCTCAAGACGCTGAAATAGTAGAACAGATATCTGAATTGGATGTTAACTATGACCCTGTGATGGTTCAAGATCCAGTAATTGCTTAAAAATTAAAAGAATTGGATCGTTTAATTAAAATGCAAGAGTGTGAGGCAGAAATGATAAAACTTCGGGTAGTAGAAAGACAAGCAGTCCGCGATATACAACTGCGTAAATTGGATCTGGAAGCAAAGCGATTAGCTTTGAAACCTGTTCCCATGCCAACGTTCTAGGCCTGTGTCAGTCTCCACACCTGTAAATTCTGCTAACAGTACTGCAACAGAAGATTTTTCTCGTATACCATATAGTCAATCTTTTGATGTCAGTAAATACATAAAACTTGTACCTCCATTCAGGGAAGCTGAAGTTGACTCATACTTTGTTGCATTTGAGCGCATTGCAAGTAAGTTAAGTTGACCAAAAGAAATGTGGGCCTTATTACTGCAGTGTAGCCTCACTGGTAAAGCTCAGGAAGTTTGCTCATATCTGTCAATTTAAAACTGTCTTGACTATGATGTAGTTAAGGCTGCAGTGTTAGGGGCTTATGAGTTAGTCCCTGAGGCCTACAGACAGAAGTTCTGTAGTCATTCGAAAACAGTCAAACAGACTTATGTTGAGTTTGTTAGAGAAAAAAAGAGTCCTTTTTGAAAAAATGGTGTTTCTCTAGCAAAGTTTCAACCCTGGCCAATTTACAGAAGCTAATTTTGTTAGAGGAATTCAAAAAATTGCATTCCCTCTAATGTTGCTGTTCATTTAAATGATCAAAAGGTTTCGTCGTTGTCAGATGCTGCGATGTTAGCTGATGAGTTTATGTTGACACAGGAATATTTTCCCAACACGACTGTTAAAAATCCACCTATAAATGTTGAAAGTTCAGTGGTAAATCGCTTTACACGTGCTGTTAAAAGTGCAACGTCACCCAAAATGACTCGTAAACCTGTGGGTGCTGATAAAAGAGTGTTTCTTTTGTCTAGATCCGAATCATCTGATTGTAGATTGTAAAGCATGGAAACAGGAATGCAACCTCAAAACCCAAAAATGTAGCTCTAGTGGAAAAGCCACATAAAGTTAATTCTCCGGTTGAGGAGAGCTATCGACCTTTCTTGTTTGAAGGTTCAGTTTCTCCGTCTCCAGACTCCAAATTTAAGTACCGTAACAATCTTTTGTGACACTGGTTCAATTCAGTCTATTATAAGCTGCAGACGTATTGCCCTTTTCTGCTGAATCTTTTACTTGTACCGATATGTTAATTTGTGGAATTGAAATGCGCTGTGTGAACGTTCCCCTTCACTCAGTTTATCTAAAGTCTGAAGTTGTGAGTGGTCCAGTCAATTTAGCTGTACGTGCACCGTTACCTGTTGATGGGGTGGGGTTTAATTCTAGGAAATTACCTTGCAGGTGGCATTGTTTTCCCTAGACCAGTAGTGTCTCACACCCCAAGTTTTTATTCAAACACCTGACTTGGGCTGAGAACTTGTCAATCTGCTTTTCCTGCATGTGCCATAACTCGTGCCCAATCCAAGAGATTTGAGGACGTAGTGGATGGTATCAGACTCATTTATGGTTAAAGAACCTGACTCTCTTGAATGTGTAACTCTCTGTCACTCCAGACCTGATCCTGATGAACCTGCCTTAATGACACCCTTACTGTCCCACTGAAAGTAAGCAGAGAACACCTTGCTGCTGCCAAAAAGCAGACCCTTCCCTTACCTATTGTGTACTGGCTGCCGATGGTGCCAAACATGCACCTGATGTAGGTGTAGTGTACTTCTGGGAAAATGGATTGTTGATGCGCAAGTGGAAACCGCACATGAGGAAGATTTGTCCTTGGCAAGAAGTGCAGCAGATTGTTTTGCCCTCTGGTACCGGACAACAGGTATTAAACTTGCCCATGAAAATGTGTTTTCAGGACATGTTGGTGTCACAAAAACTTACCACCGCTTTGTGAAGTACTTCTTTTGGCCTGGTCCTTAAAAGCAGCTGTTGCTAAATTTTGTAAGTCATGTCACATATGCCAGTTGGATGGTAAACCCAACCAGAAGATCCCACCTGCACCCCTATGCCCTATCCCTGTTATAACTGATCCATTTGAGCAGTTATTGAATGTGTGGGGCATTTGCCCAAAGCTAAATCTGGCCATCAATACATTTTGACCACTATGTGTGCTGCCACTCGTTTTCCAGAGGCTGTTCCATTACGGACCCTGAAAGCAAAGGTTGTGGTGAGAGAGCTAATTAAATTCTGCACAACATTTGGCCTACCTAGAAAAGTCCAAAGTGACCAAGGTTCAAATTTTACATCCAAGATCTTAAACGGGCTCTAAAGGAACTCTGTATAAGGCCATCAGACATCTTTGCCTACCATCCTGAGAGTCAAGGTGCCCTGGAGAGATTTCACCAGACCCTGAAAACCATGCTAACGGCGGTACTGTATAGAGACTGGGAAAGACTGGGTTGAAGGTTACCATTCTAATGTTTGCCGTAAGAGAGTCTGTGCAGGAGTCCCTCAGCTTTTACCCCAGCTGAGCTCGTGTTTGGCCATACTTTGAGAGGTCCACTAAAACTGTTGAGTGAACATGTTGAATCACTGTTCCAAACCTGTGCCTGTTGATGACTGTGTCCGCTATCAGTGAGAAACTGCATAATGCCCAGGCCATTGGAAAGCTCCATCTCTCTGTTGCCCAGACAAAAATGAAGTGTCATTATGAAAGAAGGCTGTGAAAAGAGACTTTCAGCCTGGAGATTCGGTCTTGGTCTTACTTCCGGCTCCTGGCTCCATCTTGCATTCCAAGTTTGCAGGACCCTATTTGATTGAGCGAAAGCTGAATGAGACCAACTTTCTTGTTGCCACCCCAGAACGGAAATGCAAGAGCCGTGTGTGTCATATAAACCGACTTAAAGCCTATGTAGACCGAAATGACCTTGGAAAAGCTCAAGATAAGCCTGCTGTCCATCCAGTTTCCACCACTGCCACTGCTGTTAGAGGCTCAAACTTCTCTTTGGAGGAGGATTATCTTGTGAGTAAAGATGTCTCCGCTTCTTGCACTCGACTGAACAATTCTGTTGTATTGCAAGATCTCCAGCGTTTTTTCTCTCACCTGACTGGTGAGCAGTCAAAAGATATAACTGGCTTGCTGCATGCATTTTTCCGACTTATTCAGTGATGTACCTGGCCAAACTGCAGTATGTGTGCATGACATTGATGTTGGAGATGCTGTACTAATAAAGCAGCACCCTTACCGAGTGAATCCCAGAAAACGAGAAATCATGCAAACTGAAGTGAAGTACATGTTGGATCATTGCCTGGCTGAACCCAGTCATAGTCCTTGGAGTTCCCCCTGCCTCGTCATCAAACCAGATAACACTTTTCGATTTTGCACAGACCATAGAAAAGTTAACAATCTAACTAAACCTGACTCTTTCCCCCTTCCCAGAATGGAAGACTGTGTAGATCGAGTTGGTTTGGCCAAGTATGTTACGAAGTTGGATCTACTAAAAGGTTACTGGCAGGTGCCTCTCAGTCAACGGGCATCTGAGATTTCTGCATTTGTCACCCCTGACAGTTTTCTGCAGTACAAGGTCCTGGCCTTTGGGATGCGCAATGCACCTGCTACCTTTCAGCATATGATGCTGCAGATACTGTCAAATGTAACCAACTGTGAAGTGTATCTAGATGACGTATGTAGTATATTCAGACAATTGGTCTGATCATGTGAAAACCCTTGAAAAGGTGTTTAAGTGTTTGACATTTGCATCATTGACCCTAAACCTTGCTAAATGTGAATTTGCAAAAGGGGTAATCACATACTTGGGCCAGCAAGTTGGTCAAGGATTGGTAAAACCAATAATTTAATTGTAATTGAGTTCCCTGTGCCCTGTAATAAGCAGGAGCTGAGACGGTTCCTTGGAATGAGTGGATACTACAGATGCTTTTGTCCCAATTTTTCTGCTCTAGTCTCTCCCCTCACAGACCTGCTCAGCACATGCAAAAAGTTTGAATGGACAGTGATTGTGAACTTGCCTTTAATGGTGCAAAAGACCTCCTTTGTCAAGCCCCTGTTCTCTCGGCTCCAAACTTTACAAAACCTTTCAGTCTGCAAGTGGACGCAAGTGCTACTGCAGCTGGGACAGTTCTGCTGCAAGAGGATGAGGCCTGCAACATCCAGTGTCCTACTTTTCTAAGAAATTCTCGAAGACCCAGCAGAACTACAGTGTCATTGAAAAGGAAGCACTAGCCCTGTTACTGGCACTTCAACATTTTGAAGTTTATTTGGGAAACAGTCCTCAGTCCATTATAGTGTACTCAGATCATAACCCTTTGGTGTTTCTTTCTCGCATGTCAGGTTCCAACCAACGCCTATTACGGTGGGCCCTTACGATCCAAGAGTACAACCTGGACTTTAAACACAAAAGGGGGTGTGAAAATGTTATGGCCGACACTCTTTCGAGAGTGTAGTTGTGGGGTTCATTCCTGACCCAGTTACCTTAATGTGTGATAAGGTAAAACAATGTTGACTACAAACCTTGATTTGTATTCTTAGTGGTGGAGTGTTACATCCCTTGGATGTATTATTATACATTTAATTTATTTTTGTTATTGTTTGTTTACTGTCCATTGGGAGTGGTTATGTTGTGTGCTTGTGTGTTCTTTTTCACTCTTCCTATGTTTCCCTCTGCCTGTTAGGTAGAGCCGATTAGGCCCAGGTGATGCTCATCATTGCAAGCGTGCTGCAGTGACGCGCTGCTACAAAAGAGCAGTGTGCCCCAACCCAAGGAGAGGTTCACTGCTCCCCTGCTCCAGACTTGTGTGTTTGTTGCATACTTTGTGGGTATTTACCTGTTGTGAATTGTGAGAAGTTTGAGCTAGTGAGTACAATTTTGCTTCTGTGTAATTTGAAGAAACTTGTTGATGGCCTGGTGTTGTAGAACTTATAGCAGTGTGTTTGCTTCATTGAATGATTTATTTATATATATATATATATATATATATATATATATATATATATATATATATATATATATATATATAACAATTTTGTTCTGTATTTAAGAGGTAATTGTGTGGTTTCTTTGACTTTTTTGATTTGTTTAAGGAAGCTGTAGGGAGAGGGTGCCATTTTATTTTATATTGTTTGACTGTTTATTAATAGTAAGGGAGTTGAGAAAGCCTTTGTTTTATTTATTTTCTTTTACTCCATAGGTTATTTAGTACTCCTCCTAAGCTAGTTCTGTTTGTTTGTTTTGGTTATTCCTTCTCCTGAAGACGTATGCCTCCTTTATTGTTTGATTTTGATGAGAGAAAAAAAAGAATAAAATATTTAAGTTTTGACTTTTTGTGGTTGTTTTCCCATTTCTGAAGCAGAGGATTGAAGTGTTCCCTCAGTTTTATTTAACCTTTTATCATTATTCATTAATTTTGGTCCTTTTCCTTAATTCAAATTTTAGTTTACTTTGTTATTTTCTTTCCCCAACCCTAGACAAAAAGGGGAAGGAACATAACATATGTTGACATGCGTGTTTCTGACATATATGTTTCTGATGTTTCTGACATATATGTTTCTGACATTTCTGACATATGTTTCTGACATATGTTTCTGACATATGTGACATATGTGTTTCTGACATAAATGTTGACATGCGTGTTTCTGACATAAATGCTGACATGCGTGTTTCTGACATATGTTTCTGACATAAATGTTGACATGCGTGTTTCTGACATATTTTTCTGACATATATGTGACATGTTTCTGACATGTTGACATGCGTGTTTCTGACATTGTTCTGACATGCATGTTTCTGACATTTGTTTCTGACAAATATGTGACATATGTCTCTGACATATATGTGACATGTTTCTGACATATTGTTCTGACATGCATGTTTCTGACATATGTGACTTATGTTTCTGACATATATGTGACATTCAATTCAATTCATCTTTATTTGTATAGCGCTTATACAATGTAGATTGTGTCAAAGCAGCTTCACATGGAAGATTATAGTGAATTGAAACAAAGTCAGTTCAGTTTTCAGAGATTAAGTTCAGTTTAGCTCAGTTCAGTGTGGGTTAATAATCACTACTGAGAGTCCAAACACTGAAGAGCAAGTCCATCGATGCGCAGCTCTACATATCCTGAACTATGCAAGCCAGTGGCGACAGCGGCGAGGAAAAACTTCACCAATTGGTGAAAGCAAAGATTTGAAAAAAACCTCGAGAGAAACCTGGCTCAGTTGGGCACGACCATTTCCCCTATGGCCAAACGTCTTGTGCAGAGCTGCAGTCTGGGCGCAGGAAGCTGAACCTAAGCGAAGACTCGTCTGTCCTTGGAGCATCACAGGAGTCAGTCATGCTCCCGCTCCATGATGACCACCACAGCAGCTGCTCAGGATACGGCCTGGTCCAGAAAACCTTGGGATCATCTCGTCGCTGGTCTCGGAACGCGTCAGTGGCACTGCATAGTCTGAGGGCCTCGAGATGGGTGGAGACCCCCAGGTGGAAATACAGAATAAGGAGAATAATTAGCGTAGCTGCTGTTCATAGTGTATATAAACGAGAACTAAAAACATGTGTGGGGCACATCATGCGTCATACTGCTATGTACTGCACTGAGTGTATGCTTTGCTAAAAAGATAGGTCTTAAATCTAGTTTTGAAGAGTGAGAGTGTGTCTGAGCCTCGGACATTATCAGGAAGGCTATTCCAGAGTTTAGGGGCCAAAATGAGAAGGCTCGGCCTCCTTTACTCGACTTTGATATTCTAGGTACTACCAGAAGCCCTAAGTTTTGAGATCGTAAAGAGCGGGTTGGGTTGTAGCGAGAGAGGAGGTTGGTTAGATAAACAGGAGCTAGATTATTTAAGCTTTATAGGTAAGGAGTAATATTTTAAATTCAATACAAAACTTAACAGGCAGCCAGTGTAAGGAGGATAAAATTGGGGTGATATGATCATATTTCTAGATCGGGTAAGAACTCTGGCAGCTGCATTTTGCACTAGCTGGAGTTTGTTAATAGAGGATGCTGGGCAACCAGCAAACAGAGCATTACAGTAGTCTAGCCTAGAAGTCATGAAAGCATGAACTAGCTTTTCTGCATCTGATATAGATAGCATACTTCGCAATTTAGCAATATTTCTCAGATGAAAGAAAGCAGTTTTTGTGACATGGGATATATGATTTTTGAAAGTGAAATTGCTGTCTAATATGACACCCAGATCTTTTATAGTAGAGCTAACGCTAACTTTGTATCCCTCTAGTTGCAGGTCCAGTTGTGAGAACTGCTGTGTACAGGATTTAGGGCCAATAAGTAATAATTCTGTTTTGTCTGAGTTTAAGAGAAGAAAATTGTTGGTCATCCAGTCTTTAACATCTTTGATACATTCGGTTAGCTTAGACAGTTCAGACATCTCATTAGGTTTAGTTGAAATGTATAATTGAGTATCGTCTGCATAGCAATGAAAGCTGATCCCATGTTTTCTAATAATGTATATAATGTATATAATAAGCATGTATATTGTAAACAGAAAGGGGCCTAAAACTGATCCCTGAGGGACCCTGTACTTTACTGGCCTGACTTGTGAAAGCTGTCCATTAATATTCACAAATTGGTAACGGTTAGCTAAGTATGACCTAAACCATTCAAGAGCCTGTTTTTGGACACCTGTAGAATTTAAGCGGTCTATGAGAATATTGTGGTCGACAGTGTCAAATGCAGCGCTAAGATCAAGTAGAACTAATAGTGAGATGCACCCCTGGTCAGCAACTAAGAGTAAATAGTTGGTTATTTTTACTAATGCCGTTTCTGTACTGTGAGGCCTGAAACCTGACTGAAACACTTCAAAATGTCTGCAGAAAGGAGCATAATTGGGTAGAAACAACTTTTTCTAGTATTTTAGACATAAACGGAAGATTTGAAATAGGCCTATAATCAGCCAAGTTGCTCGGGTCTAGTTGTGGTTTCTTAATAATAGGTTTAATAACAGCTAGCTTGTAAGGATTTGGAACATGGCCTAAAGATAACGAAGAGTTGATAACATTAAGGAGAGGTTCTCCTTTAATAGGTATCAGTTCTTTCAGTAATTTTGTTGGAATTGGATCTAACATACATGTAGCTGATTTAGAGCTATTTATAACTTTATCTAGCTCTTCCTGTTCTATGGTTTTGAAGCATTGTAGGTTATTTTGATTCAGTTGAATGTTTACTGGATCTGGATTATAAGGTGGTGCAGAAAGTTTAACATCATCTATTTTCTGTCTAAAGCATTCTATTTTATCAATGAAAAAATTCATGAAGTCATCACTACTAATTTGCGGTGGGACATTTTGTTCCAAAGATGATCGATTATTTGTTAGTTAAGCAATGGTGCTAAATAAAAATCTCGTATTGTTATGATTATTTTCAATCAGTTTGCAGAGGTGCTCAGCCCGGGCAGATTTAAGAGCCCTCCTATATCTGGACATACTGTCTTTGTACGCAATTCTAAAAACCTCTAAATTAGTTTTTTCCATTTACGTTCCAGAGCACGGGTTGCTGTTTTGAGAGCGCGAGAGTGAAATTGTACCATGGTGCAGTTTTATTCTCTCTAGCCTTTTTTAATTTTAAGTGTGCTAGTGAAGATGTCATCCATACTGCTGGTTACTACGTCAAGGTCATTTTTGCGTTTGCAGGTGTATTTCGAAATAAAGAAACATCAGGTAAGTTATTTATGAATTCATCCTTGGTGGACGGAACGATAGTCCTACCAGGGCGGTATATTGGTGCAGATCTGCTAATTTGAGGTAAACGCAGCTTATATAGCAAGAGGTAGTTTTCCGTAACATCATCACTTTGTGGTATAATGTCTACATCAAAGACCTCAATTCCATAAGACAATATTAGATCTAATGTATGCTTTAAGCGATGGGTTGGACCAACAGCATTTTGTTTTATCCCAAGTGAATGTAGTAGATCCATAAAGGCGATGCCTAGTGTATCATTTGAGTCATCTACGTGGATGTTTAAGTCTCCTACAATTAGTATTTTATCAGTTTTAACTAGTAAGTCAGAAATAAAATCAGAAAACTCTTTTAAAAAATTGACATAGGGTCCTGGGGGTCTATATATGGTGATTATAGCGAGAGATAACATAGGTTTTTGCATAATATCCGGTAGCATAACATTAAGAGCTAATACCTCAAAGGAGTTAAACATAATTCCATTTCTCTGATTAACATTAAGAAAATCACTAAAGATTGCTGCAACTCCACCACCACGACCGGTTTGACGAGCCTTATGCTTATATGCAAATCCTGGAGGAGTTGCTTCATTTAAGCTAATATAGTAATTTTGTTTCAGCCAAGTTTCAGTAAGACAGAGTGCATTAAGATTGTTATCTGTTATTATTTCATTTATGATAAGCGTTTTAGGTGCTAGTGACCTTTGTTTAGGAGACCAAGCTTTACGAAGTTTGTATTATCATGTTTTATTGGATTTTCAGCTTTTATTCTTAATAGATTTTTTCTAGAGCACACAGTACGTTTAATTGTTGATCTAATAACACGAGGAACAGACACAGTCTCTATGGGGTAAGCTAGACATGTATTACTGTAATTTAAGTGGGACGAACAAGAGTCTATATGGATAAAATGTGAATTTTTACTTACTAGTCAGAGACAGAACGAAGCATCTTAGAGATGTTGTCCGACAGCAGTTCAGCTCCAACTCTACTAGGGTTTCCGGATGGAAAAGCCTAGAACGCTCCCAGAAAAGATTCCAGTTATTGCCTCCTTAAATTATTGTTAAAGCTGTTTTATTATTAATATATTTATTTTTTGTATTCTTATTGTTGTTGTTGTCGGCGTGAGTGTATTGCAGTTATCGCGTATCCCTGCCCACCTCTTGATCTTTTATTATTATTATTATTATTATTATTATTATTATTATTATCACTATTATTATTATCACTATTATTATCATTATATTACTATTAATAATCCATCAAATTGTTAGTTAAATTCTTCTTTTAATATTATTCTTTAATTTTGGTTTTTTTATTTGTATATTATCATTATTATAGTAACATTTCTTTTTCTTATTATTCTCATTGTTTTGCTTGCAGCACTTTATTTTTCTAATTTTCTTTTTTTCCACTCTCCCCCTGCCCTTTCTGTTTTTTTTCCCTCCTATTTCCTTCTCTTCTACTTATTATTATTATTATTATATTATTATTATTATTATTATTGTTATTATATTAATTATTATACATTTTTGTCCTCTTCCTGATTTCGCAACCTCCCCTCACCTACTCACTATTATCATTATTAGTTTTACTTTTACTTTTTTACCATTATTATCATTACTATTCTGACTTGTTCTCTCTTTATCTCCTCATTATCATTATTACAAACCATTGACATTATTCAGGTTGCTGTAGTTGTTGTTATTGTAGTAGTAGTAGTAGTAGTAGTAGTAGTAGAAGTGGTAGTCATTGTAGTAGTAACGATTGTATTTGTAGTTGGGATTGTTGAAGTAGTAGTTGTAGTAGTTATTTATTTATTTGTTATTATTATTATTATATTTTTTTTTTGTAGTAGTAGATGTCGTTGGTATAGTGGTACCAGAAGTAGTAAAGGTGTTGGTGTAGTAGTAGTAGTAGTAGTGGTAGTAGTCTGTGTAGTAGTATCAGAAGTAGAGGATGTTGTTGATGTAGATGTTGTAGTAGTAATGATTTTTGTAGAAGTATCAGTAGTAGTAGGATACGTTGTTGTAGAAGTATCAGTTGTAATAGATGTTGTAGTAATAGACGTAGTAGTAGTAGTAGTAGTAGTAGTAGTTGTTGTTGTTATGGCTGTAGTAGCAACAGCAAGTAGTAGTTGTGATATTAGTAACTTTCTGTAGTAGCAGTTGGTGTAGTACTTGTGATTTATTGTTATTGTTGTTGTCAGTTATTACTGTTGTCCTTTCTCTTTACTGTCATCATTACTATCATACATTATTAGCATTGTCACTCTCTACCACTGACTGGTTTCTTTCTATTTGTTTATTTATATCTATGACACTTGCTTCATTTATTGACTGTTATTGTCCCTTATGTATGTTCTCAAACCTGACCAAGTGACCTTTACATGCACACACACACACGCACACACACACGCACGCACACACACACACGCACACACACACGCACGCACGCACGCACGCACGCACGCACACAAACACACAAACACACAACCACACACATACATATATACACGCACCTGCCAGTACTTGTCTGTATTGTTGTTGTTTCTGTTGTTTTGTTTTTCGTTGTTGTTTTTGTTTTATTTTCTCTGTTTTTGTATGATCCCAATTTGTGTACCTTTTTGCATATTCTAATTAAAAAAAAAAAAAAAATGAAAATTCTGATGGACGTAGAAGCACAGATATACAGTTTTTTCATCGTGAGAGGGTTATAAGTGCATAGTTCTTTTCATAACCAAATAAATATTTGAATGAGCGTTGTCGTTTTTCGAAAGAATCTTTAATGTATTTAGCAAACCGTTTCAAATCAAATGTGACAAATTACAACGCTGGTCTGTGCTTATCATGGTTAACATACCGCTCAGTGCAGCTCTTTGTTTTTTTGCGTCAGGGTATTTTACTGTACAATGTGGCAATAGCATGTCCATCTGTACAGTATGCCTGGCACTGACTATTTTATACACTTTTGTACAGTTCATGGGCCATAAACTACGGAGTATCCTTACTCAATCATGTTAGAGTGCGGCAATAGTGTAGTGGTCAGTGCGCCCCTAAAGTACAACGGTGCTCACAGCAGAGTGAGTTCGAATCTCGCATTGGGATTTTTTTTTTCTCTTCCTCTCTCTCTGCACCCCTCACATATTTTTTCTGTAGCCTATATATAATATTATAAGAAGGAGCAGCTTTGTCTTTCTATGAAAATATATCCATATATATATAGATGTAGTCGTTCATATGTATATACATCTATTCACACAGCACACACACCCTTGATACATTTTTTTAATATCATTTTTTTAGGGTTTCCAAATGCTATTGAGTGCATTAATTGCAGCCTCTTTCCATCAGTCAATAAAGGACACTGATAATATGAAACATTTTTAATATTAACAACTTAATTTTCTGTCCTTAATCTGTTGGTGTTACAACTATTAAACTCATTACTGCTTCCACTAACAATAGTTCATAAGTGATAACCCCACCTCTTCACCTGGTGAGGCTAATGTCCAGGGTCTGTACATGATACCAGAATTTTCAGGGAGTCTTCATTATGACACACATTACAACAGGATACATTTGATTTACACAATGTTTTTTATTTTTTTATTTTATTTATTATATTTGTATTATACACCTAAATCATTTGGGCACTACATTGGTTACTTGGAGGACAGAGGATACCCTTTTTGTATATGATGACACCCTACCCTGCACTCAGCCTGACCCAGAGGAACCCTCAGTGACCCAAGCAGACCAATGAGATAGAAGAGTTCTAAGAGAAATGATTTGTCAAATAATTAAATAGTTTGGTCTGAAGCACTGATCATTTCTTTCAGTTCATTTCCTGAAATAAAATGAATGATTAGATTTTTACATTGCTTTATACACACACACACACCACACACATGCACGCACGCACGCACGCACGCACACACACCACACACACACACACACACACAACACACACCACACCACACACACCACACACCTTTCAACATGTAACATTTATTTCCTGTACATTTTTCACCCTAAAGTGATGCTCATGTGACTTTATTTGTCTTTGAAGATGGACCTATATACTTAGCTACTTTAGAATTAAAATAAATAATAAATAAATAAAAGATTGTTTTGTGATACAATAGTGAAATTCAAATATGAAAAAGTGCCGACAAATTCTTACACTGTTTGTTAGTTGAGGCAGAAGGAACTTCGTCTGCACGCAAAACAAAAACATAAAAATAATCTAAATTTACCTGACAACAATCACTTGCAACTGTGACAGATTGTGTGGTTTAAGGTCAAATAAATTAACCACTTCTCAGCCTCCTTTCTGTTAGCTACAAGACAGAAAGAATATTCTAGAGTGTTTAATACAGCTCCAGAAATCAAATATTACCTTTTAAAAGAATGTGTCTGTGTTTAATTTTGACTTTGGACAGAGTTCTCCAGAAGGATAACAATTTCTGTATGCCTTATACAGCATAGTCAATACACATTGTTATTGTGGCCTTAAGTTAATGGCAGGACAATTAAATGCATACACAACATACTCAAAAAGGATGTTAAAGTTAGCCTACATTTAAGTTTTCATTACAATAAAGGGATGGTGGCATGTGTAATTTATTAAACTAATGAATTTTCTCTTATCATTTTTAAAATCTATTTATTATCTTATATTTGCAGATGTGTATTGCTTTTTCTTTATAATCGGCCTTAATTTTCATACGCCAGCATTAAAACCTCCAACTTCCCCTCTGTAAAGTGCGTTGCCC
The DNA here is from genome assembly GCA_903798195.1 of Danio kyathit. NCBI lineage: Eukaryota > Metazoa > Chordata > Actinopteri > Cypriniformes > Danionidae > Danio > Danio kyathit. Next base: position 54,765,487 of record LR812525.1, read on the forward strand.
TTTTTTCTCACCGTGACTTTCTATGATGACTCGTGAATTCGGTACGGAAGTCCTAAGAGGCCATGCATTAAAATATTTTTTCTCTCTTGTTTTGTCGTGATCACGACTTTATTATCTCGTGATCTCGACATAACAGAAAAGTTTCTAGTGATCACGTAACAAACATAACAAAAACTTTTTTTTTTTGCTTTAATTTTTTTATGTATTAATTATTATTATTATTATTAGTAGTAGTAGTATAGTAGTAGTATTAGTATTAATATCTTGCAAATGTCAGGACACCGGCTGCAGAATAACTGCAGACGCGCATTCGTGCAACACCTTAAAGGCGTTCAGAACAGCCATAATATGAGAGCTAACGCTCGTGCTCCTGATTAATGTACATTAATGATTATGTTCACGTATATGATGATTATTTACAATAATTTGCATCAACTGTTACCATTTTAAAGCAACTCTATGGCGCATTTTTAAAGTTGTGAATAATTTGCGGAAAGGATCAAAGCAAGTGCAGGATCTTCATCATTCTTCATAATTTAATTCATGCATGCATTAACTTATTTTGCGCCAAATAGAGTTGCCTTAAAATGGCAAGAGTTGAGGGAATATTATTGTAAATAATGGTATATAATCAAATACGTGAATATAATCATAAATGTACATTAATCATGAGCACAAGCGTTTGCTCTCATATTATGGCTGTCCTGAACGCCTTTAATGTGTTGCACAAATGCGTGTCTGCAGTTGGGCTATTCTCTCTCCTGTTCGCAGGGCTGGTGTAGACTCTCTGGCCAGACATTGCCAGATATTAATAATAATTAATACATAAATAAAAGCATAAAAAATAAGTCGTGATCACGACATAACAACTTTTTGTTATGTCGAGATCACGAGAAAATTAAGTCGTTATCACGACATAACAACTTTATTAAGTCGTGATCATGACATAAAAACGTTTTGTTATGTCGAGATCACGAGAAAACGAGTTGTTATGTTGAGATCACGAGATAATTAAGTCGTGATCATGACATAACAAGCGAGAAAAATATTTTAATGCATGGCCTTTTAGGACTTCCGTAATTCGGCGATCTACTGAAAATGCCTTCAGGTAAGTGCCGTGCGTGCGCATTAACCCGCGGTTATCAGGAGTTGATTTAACTAACTCTCGTCAGCTGTTTTGGAACCGACATACTCACGGTAAGCAGGCTTTGGGTTAATCAACCGAGAGTTCAGGGTTTAGCAGATGGTAAGTTAACCCAGTTTTCTGGAACACCCCCCTGATTAGGCCCAGGTGGTGCTCATCATTGCAAGCGTGCTACAGTGACGCGCTGCTACAAAAGAGCAGTGTGCCCCAACCCAAGGAGAGGTTCACTTCTCACCTGCTCCAGACTTGTGTGTTTGTTGCATACTTTGTGGGTATTTACCTGTTGTGAATTGTGAGAATTTTATTGAGCTAGTGAGTACAATTTTGCTTCTGTGTAATTTGAAGAAACTTGTTGTGGGCCTGGTGTTGAAGAACTTATTAGCAGTGTGTTTGGTTCATTGAATTATATATATTGTAGGGCCTCGCACGCATAATACACAATTATGTAGTGCGTTAACTTTAATTAGCTCAAAGGGAATGTAACAGAACTTAAAGCGGCTCCAAAAGAATCAACTCTCTTCAACTGAACAAACGATCCGTCCAGCGCTCGTTTGAACAGACAGGGCTGTTGACTCAAAAATGAATATTACTATTCGAACTAAAGTAAAACACTTTAATATTTAAGCAGGGTAACAAGATCTAGGTATAAGGCATTAGATTCATAAGTATACACAGGTCACTATCCTTTCAATACAAAAGAGACTTTATTGACTACAAACAAAACTAACAAAAACACATACACACACGCATTCATGCTGGTTGCAGACGAGGAATAGAAGGAAAGAAGAGTTTAGGAGAGATGTGATGTAAAACCTCAAGATGTAAAACCTAACCAAGTGATGTGGGGAAGTCTTTCTGTGGAGCTGGATTCCCACTTGAGTTCGCTGGGGGTTGGTTTGGTCGTTGTAGTGACCTCTCTGAGGCTGCTGATGAAGTGAAGTCCGGTAGTTTAAGTTGGAGATGGCCAAACTGTTGTCCTGTTGACGGGTTTCGCGACGCAACTTAACTCAACTATAGACTCTCGACGGAAAGAAAAGAAAGAGAGTAAACGGAAGATGGGAAGTTTGAGGCTGGTCTCAACCCATCTTAATGTCCAAGTCCGGCTGGACTGGACCTGGAGAAGAGTTGTCCTGGAAGTGGAGCATCTCCACTTCACAACAGCTGCTGCTGGTGCAACTCTGTTGGACTGGACGACTGTACTCTGCTCGCTCAGACTCTGCTCGCTGCTGCCTGCTGCCTTTTGACTTTCGCCTTTTCTGCCTAAAGAATGTTTGGGGAGATGGGTTTTATCCCCCAATGTTTCCGGCCCCTAACAGAGCTGGATCAATAAGGTATTGCTGTGGATCTGCGTGACAGTCCCATGTCAGCACATGCAGCTTTGTCACATGAGCCATGGTGCTTAGACATATAGCATTAAGCATACATTTATAATATGAACATGATACATTTTACTATATATAATTAAAAAGGAATGAAAGAAAGGGAAAGGGTTTCACTCATTCATCTCACTTAACATACACATAATGGTATGTTTGATAACTCAAAGCATATGGGTACCCATGATTAATGCATTCTTTACATATACAGGATTCAGGTGTCATCAAGAGCAATAACATTACATTTCATTAAAGTCCGCTCTCATCGTTTTGAGGATGATCTGATGAACTTTAATGTTTGGTGATAGTTTTAAATTTCAGAGAGAATTTTGATTCTCTGTTTGGAGCAAAGTCAGTCAATTCTCTGTCTTGCATGGGGGCTTGAAAACCCCATTTCCTGAGGGCAAACACAAGCTCTTTGTTAAGAAAATTGTGTTCTCGTGATCAGTTACCCGTTCGTCTTGAGTTAATTTGATCAGGATAGTGGGTTCGATGACACTTAACTGATGATGATGAACCAGTCATGGGGCCCATAGCCGCAAGGCTTCAGCTTCCTGCTCTGTACTGCAACAAATGTGGCCTGACCTTCTGATTTTGGTCAGAGACCAAAATGGCTCTCGATCAAGGTGATTCTAATCACAGGTGTCGACTCAGTTATTGTGTCTGCATCGTTAAGTCCTCACAATATATATATATATATATATATATATATATATATATATATTAGGGATGCAACAATACAGTTAGCCTACGGTTCAATACATACCTCGGTTTTTTAACACGGTTTTCGGTTCGGTTCGGTTCTTCTGATGGCTTGACACGTTTTTTTTTTTATGCTTAATGCAATAGGCAATAGGAGAAAAACATAAAAACGATTTATTGCAATACTCCTTTATTTTACTTAAAAGCCAAGAAAGGTACACTAGTTCCTGGTGTATTGTATAATAAAAAAATGGCGCGAGTGTTACAAGCAATGGCAGTTCTAGACCAGAATGACTGGGGGGGCCGGGCAGGGGCCACTTGTGCTTTTAGGGGGCACACTTTAACATGCATCACAAACTACTTAAACAATTATTCAAAGTCATTTTATTTCATGCATGACTGCAGTCTACATAAACAAGATAATTATATAACTTTGTATTAATTTATTAATTTTAAGGAACTTTGTATTGTAGTGGATAACACATTTCTAACATTCAAGTATATCAAGGCACATTTTTACACCTGTAAACTTAGAAGTCAATTTTTTGCCCTCCCATTAACCTAAAGTAATGTTTTCCAAGTGATCTTTAACAAACCAAGGACATTTTCACAGTATTTCCTGTAAAAAAAAAGAAGTAATAATAATAAGTCTTTTTCTTATAGTTTATTTCTTAAATAAAAAGTTTTTTTTAATTTTTTAAAAATACAATTTTAAGGTCAGTATTATTAGCCTCCTTAAGAAATATTTACTGTATATTTTTGATTGTCTACACAACAAACCAGTTATACTATAACTTGACTAATTATTCTAACTGTCCTAGTTAACATAACCTAGTGAAGTCTTTAAATTACACTTTAATCTGAATACAACTATCTTGCAAAATAACTAGTAAAATATTTTGCACTGTCACCATGGGAAAGATAAAAAAGTAGTTATTAGAAATTAGTTAGTTAAACTATTATTTTAAAAATACGTGTTGTAAAAAATCATGTGTTGAAGACTATATGTCAGTACTGACATCTAAAACGAATGAAGGCAAAACTAAACGAGCTGAATATTACTTTCAACGTGACTGAAAACTAAATTTGATCAATGTGTCACATCTGTTCTCCGGTGCTTGCCGACTGTTTGTAAATTCAAGACTGCATTTCCTAACGTAAAATATGTACACTCAGCTTCTGATTAATAATATGCAGAGCCGAGGACTTCCTCTATTAAAAGGTTTAAAATCGCTATTCTAAACAAAAGTCTAATATAATCAACAGTGGACATTTTGATAGTGTTTCACAACATGAACATGACTGAAGTTGAATCTTTTTATTACCTGTGTCAATTTGGGGGTTAACTTCTGAATGCGGGGAACTAATGCACAGAGAGAGCGTGACGTTTTCTACTTCTACGCCACTGGGGAGAGGGCGTTGGATGGCGGCGGGAGGTGTCCGGACGAAGGACGAAAGTAAAGAGCGTGGGGGTGTTGCGGACGAACGTGAAGAGGTTGGGGAATCGCGGAAGAAAATGAAAGTGAACAGCGGACGGGGAGGAAGGCGGTTGAGGAGGGGATCGGTAAAATGAGGCGCCGGATCCGGCGTGTTCCGGCACATATTAAGCCCTGGCTATACGAGTAAAACAATGCTTGCAGTGCACACAGTCATTTTTTAGCTTACTGTTTTTTCTTCCTCGGCATTATACTCAACGGCAAAACCGAAATGTCCCCACACCGGAGATTTGAACGACACCTTTGCTTCCTCGTAGTGTTTCCTTTCACCTCCACTCACCATGGCCGTGAAATGATGGTTAAGCGCCCCCTAACTTTAGAGCATAGTTATTGAATATATACTCGCGGGGAGTTTCCTCAACTCAGCTCGTGGACTTACAGGCACACACAGACAGTCAATTCGGTGAAATAAAACGCACATAATTATTTAAACGTAAAACCGAGAAAACCGCAATTCACAAGCACGTATTGAACCGCGGATGCCGTACCGAACGGTTCAATTATGTTGAGAATTGTGGCATCACTAAAAATCTTTGTTCGGTATTTAAGAGGTAATTGTGTGGTTTCTTCTTTTGATTTATTTAAGGAAGTTGTGGGGAGAGGGTGCCATTTTTATTTTATACTGTTTCACTGTGTTTATTAATAGTAAGGGAGTTGAGGAAAGCCTTTGTTGTTCATTTATTTTCTTTTACCCCATAGGTTATTTAGTACTCCTCCTAAGCTAGTTCTGTTTTGTTTGTTGTTTTGGTTATTCCTTCTCCTGAAGACTTATGCTTCCTTTATTGTTGATTTTGATAAGAAAAAAGAATAAAAGATTTAAAGGTGCTGTATGTAAGTTTTTGACTCTTCTAAAGCATACAAATACCATAATATGTGTGCAGATATTTAAGAAACATCCCAAGTGAACATACTTGTTTAACTGAAAAACAATGCTGAAGTCAGATATTCTGCTTTGAAAATGGGGTTTCCGTGCCGGAATGCTGTTTTTGTTTAGATAAATTTCATATGCACGATGCCAGTTTAGCCAATTATATTTCAGCACCCTGGGTTGCCTTGTTGGAAAACAGCGTATTTCATTCATTCATTCAGAAAGACTCTGAAAGCATGCGTCCGTGACCAAAAAGAACAGTATGGGAGACAGATGCAGTTCCACATGAGGTTATTAATTAGCAAATTACATAAATATTACGAACGTAAACATTAGGTGAGCAGGTTACATTGTAACCGCGTGTCCTAACAACACGCTGTGACGAGAGAGGCAGTGATCAGCTATTTGGCTGTTTGCACCAGACGAAACACGGCAGAAATGTAAATACAGCCTTTCAGAAGCACAGAATATGCACTCTCTCACGAAACGGTAAGGTTTAGAATCTATTTAATACATGTTAACCCACTTTAACATCAATGTAGATGCTGAATCACTCATATGTGTTTAGTTCTAAAGTTCAATTTCAGACGGTTTATTGTATTTTCAAGATCTGAGGTGAACTTTCTGCTTTCAGTATATGGCAACAAATGCCATGTAAAATGCATTCAAACTCGCATTGTTAGCATTTAGTACAGAATAAAGCACACAAGGCTTACCTGAGGTGATCTAGCTGTCATAGGTTTCTGTTGTTCAGCTGTGAGAAATAGAAGCCATTTCTAATATATCAATTCGAGGTGTTGGTTAGGACAAAAACTCCTTTTAATATGGAAAATATTCCCTCTATCGCGTGTCGTTGCTTTTATTTAGAACACAGTTTAAATCACTCGCTCCTGTACACAATCTGGCATCCCAGCGTACTTTTATTATGATCCAGGAGTGCAATACCTAGTTCAACCACTGGGTGTCAAACTTACATACTGCACCTTTAAGTTTACTTTTGTGTTTTTTTTTCCCCATTTCTGAAGCAGAGGATTGAAGTGTTCCCTCAATTTTATTTAACCTTTTATCATAATTCATTAATTTGGTCTTTTCCTTAAATTCAAAATTTTAGTTTACTTTGTTATTTTCCTTCCCCAACCCTAGACAAAAAGGGGAACGAACGTAACAAGTGGGGGCTCGTCCTATCGATAACAAGTGGCGGCTCGTCTGACTTTTAACAATTGGTGGCTCGTCTAACTGGTAATAAATGGGGGGCTCTTTTGTCTTTCAACTGGTGGGTAAGTATTCTCTTTTCTCAAACATTTTTGACTGTAGGTGGGGAGGACAGTGTAGAGAGAGCATTGAAAAAAAAGAGTTTGACTTAACCACTTTTTCTCTATGTCCTACTATTGAGGCCTTTAATAGGTGTAGAAAAAAGGATCTGTTTTTGATCGCAGACTTCTTTAACATTTATGTACAGGGAGATGTTACCAAGCAAATACTGAAAGAGGAATTGTTTGGAAAATTAGTGGAGGAAGGTATTTTGCCTAAAGACTCTGATGATAGTGTTGAAGCTGAAATAGTAGAACCGATATCTGAATTGGATGTTAACTATGACCCTGTGATGGCTCAAGACGCTGAAATAGTAGAACAGATATCTGAATTGGATGTTAACTATGACCCTGTGATGGTTCAAGATCCAGTAATTGCTTAAAAATTAAAAGAATTGGATCGTTTAATTAAAATGCAAGAGTGTGAGGCAGAAATGATAAAACTTCGGGTAGTAGAAAGACAAGCAGTCCGCGATATACAACTGCGTAAATTGGATCTGGAAGCAAAGCGATTAGCTTTGAAACCTGTTCCCATGCCACGTTCTAGGCCTGTGTCAGTCTCCACACCTGTAAATTCTGCTAACAGTACTGCAACAGAAGATTTTTCTCGTATACCATATAGTCAATCTTTTGATGTCAGTAAATACATAAAACTTGTACCTCCATTCAGGGAAGCTGAAGTTGACTCATACTTTGTTGCATTTGAGCGCATTGCAAGTAAGTTAAGTTGACCAAAAAAATGTGGGCCTTATTACTGCAGTGTAGCCTCACTGGTAAAGCTCAGGAAGTTTGCTCATATCTGTCAATTTAAAACTGTCTTGACTATGATGTAGTTAAGGCTGCAGTGTTAGGGGCTTATGAGTTAGTCCCTGAGGCCTACAGACAGAAGTTCTGTAGTCATTCGAAAACAGTCAAACAGACTTATGTTGAGTTTGTTAGAGAAAAAAAGAGTCCTTTTTGAAAAATGGTGTTTCTCTAGCAAAGTTTCAACCCTGGCCAATTTACAGAAGCTAATTTTGTTAGAGGAATTCAAAAATTGCATTCCCTCTAATGTTGCTGTTCATTTAAATGATCAAAAGGTTTCGTCGTTGTCAGATGCTGCGATGTTAGCTGATGAGTTTATGTTGACACAGGAATATTTTCCCAAACACGACTGTTAAAAATCCACCTATAAATGTTGAAAGTTCAGTGGTAAATCGCTTTACACGTGCTGTTAAAAGTGCAACGTCACCCAAAATGACTCGTAAACCTGTGGGTGCTGATAAAAGAGTGTTTCTTTTGTCTAGATCCGAATCATCTGATTGTAGATTGTAAAGCATGGAAACAGGAATGCAACCTCAAAACCCAAAAATGTAGCTCTAGTGGAAAAGCCACATAAAGTTAATTCTCCGGTTGAGGAGAGCTATCGACCTTTCTTGTTTGAAGGTTCAGTTTCTCCGTCTCCAGACTCCAAATTTAAGACCGTAACAATCTTTTGTGACACTGGTTCAATTCAGTCTATTATAGCTGCAGACGTATTGCCCTTTTCTGCTGAATCTTTTACTTGTAACGATATGTTAATTTGTGGAATTGAAATGCGCTGTGTGAACGTTCCCCTTCACTCAGTTTATCTAAAGTCTGAAGTTGTGAGTGGTCCAGTCAATTTAGCTGTACGTGCACCGTTACCTGTTGATGGGGTGGGTTTAATTCTAGGAAATTACCTTGCAGGTGGCATTGTTTTCCCTAGACCAGTAGTGTCTCACACCCCAAGTTTTATTCAAACACCTGACTTGGCTGAGAACTTTCCATCTGCTTTTCCTGCATGTGCCATAACTCGTGCCCAATCCAAGAGATTTGAGGACGTAGTGGATGTATCAGACTCATTTATGGTTAAAGAACCTGACTCTCTTGAATGTGTACTCTCTGTCACTCCAGACCTTGATCCTGATGAAACCTGCCTTAATGACACCCTTACTGTCCCACTGAAAGTAAGCAGAGAACACCTTGCTGCTGCCCAAAAAGCAGACCCTTCCCTTACTAAGTGTGTACTGGCTGCCGATGGTGCCAAACATGCACCTGATGTAGGTGTAGTGTACTTCTGGGAAAATGGATTGTTGATGCGCAAGTGGAAACCGCATGAGGAAGATTTGTCTTGGCAAGAAGTGCAGCAGATTGTTTTGCCCTCTGGTTACCGACAACAGGTATTAAAACTTGCCCATGAAAATGTGTTTTCAGGACATGTTGGTGTCACAAAAACTTACCACCGCTTTGTGAAGTACTTCTTTTGGCCTGGTCTTAAAGCAGCTGTTGCTAAATTTTGTAAGTCATGTCACATATGCCAGTTGGATGGTAAACCCAACCAGAAGATCCCACCTGCACCCCTATGCCCTATCCCTGTTATAACTGATCCATTTGAGCAGTTATTGACTGTGTGGGGCATTTGCCCAAAGCTAAATCTGGCCATCAATACATTTTGACCACTATGTGTGCTGCCACTCGTTTTCCAGAGGCTGTTCCATTACGGACCCTGAAAGCAAAGGTTGTGGTGAGAGAGCTAATTAAATTCTGCACAACATTTGGCCTACCTAGAAAAGTCCAAAGTGACCAAGGTTCAAATTTTACATCCAAGATCTTTAAACGGGCTCTAAAGGAACTCTGTATAAGCCATCAGACATCTTTTGCCTACCATCCTGAGAGTCAAGGTGCCCTGGAGAGATTTCACCAGACCCTGAAAACCATGCTACGGCGTTACTGTATAGAGACTGGGAAAGACTGGGTTGAAGGTTTACCATTTCTAATGTTTGCCGTAAGAGAGTCTGTGCAGGAGTCCCTCAGCTTTACCCCAGCTGAGCTCGTGTTTGGCCATACTTTGAGAGGTCCACTAAAACTGTTGAGTGAACATGTTGAATCACTGTTCCAAACCTGTGCCTGTTGATGACTGTGTCCGCTATCAGTGAGAAACTGCATAATGCCCAGGCCATTGGAAAGCTCCATCTCTCTGTTGCCCAGACAAAAATGAAGTGTCATTATGAAAGAAGGCTGTGAAAAGAGACTTTCAGCCTGGAGATTCGGTCTTGGTCTTACTTCCGGCTCCTGGCTCCATCTTGCATTCCAAGTTTGCAGGACCCTATTTGATTGAGCGAAAGCTGAATGAGACCAACTTTCTTGTTGCCACCCCAGAACGGAAATGCAAGAGCCGTGTGTGTCATATAAACCGACTTAAAGCCTATGTAGACCGAAATGACCTTGGAAAAGCTCAAGATAAGCCTGCTGTCCATCCAGTTTCCACCACTGCCACTGCTGTTAGAGGCTCAAACTTCTCTTTGGAGGAGGATTATCTTGTGAGTAAAGATGTCTCCGCTTCTTGCACTCGACTGAACAATTCTGTTGTATTGCAAGATCTCCAGCGTTTTTTCTCTCACCTGACTGGTGAGCAGTCAAAAGATATAACTGGCTTGCTGCATGCATTTTTCCGACTTATTCAGTGATGTACCTGGCCAAACTGCAGTATGTGTGCATGACATTGATGTTGGAGATGCTGTACTAATAAAGCAGCACCCTTACCGAGTGAATCCCAGAAAACGAAAAATCATGCAAACTGAAGTGAAGTACATGTTGGATCATTGCCTGGCTGAACCCAGTCATAGTCCTTGGAGTTCCCCCTGCCTCGTCATCAAACCAGATAACACTTTTCGATTTTGCACAGACCATAGAAAAGTTAACAATCTAACTAAACCTGACTCTTTCCCCCTTCCCAGAATGGAAGACTGTGTAGATCGAGTTGGTTTGGCCAAGTATGTTACGAAGTTGGATCTACTAAAAGGTTACTGGCAGGTGCCTCTCAGTCAACGGGCATCTGAGATTTCTGCATTTGTCACCCCTGACAGTTTTCTGCAGTACAAGGTCCTGGCCTTTGGGATGCGCAATGCACCTGCTACCTTTCAGCATATGATGCTGCAGATACTGTCAAATGTAACCAACTGTGAAGTGTATCTAGATGACGTTGTAGTATATTCAGACAATTGGTCTGATCATGTGAAAACCCTTGAAAAGGTGTTTAAGTGTTTGACATTTGCATCATTGACCCTAAACCTTGCTAAATGTGAATTTGCAAAAGGGGTAATCACATACTTGGGCCAGCAAGTTGGTCAAGGATTGGTAAAACCAATAATTTAATTGTAATTGAGTTCCCTGTGCCCTGTAATAAGCAGGAGCTGAGACGGTTCCTTGGAATGAGTGGATACTACAGATGCTTTTGTCCCAATTTTTCTGCTCTAGTCTCTCCCCTCACAGACCTGCTCAGCACATGCAAAAAGTTTGAATGGACTAGTGATTGTGAACTTGCCTTTAATGGTGCAAAAGACCTCCTTTGTCAAGCCCCTGTTCTCTCGGCTCCAAACTTTACAAAACCTTTCAGTCTGCAAGTGGACGCAAGTGCTACTGCAGCTGGGACAGTTCTGCTGCAAGAGGATGAGGCCTGCATTGAACATCCAGTGTCCTACTTTTCTAAGAAATTCTCGAAGACCCAGCAGAACTACAGTGTCATTGAAAAGGAAGCACTAGCCCTGTTACTGGCACTTCAACATTTTGAAGTTTATTTGGGAAACAGTCCTCAGTCCATTATAGTGTACTCAGATCATAACCCTTTGGTGTTTCTTTCTCGCATGTCAGGTTCCAACCAACGCCTATTACGGTGGGCCCTTACGATCCAAGAGTACAACCTGGACTTTAAACACAAAAGGGGGTGTGAAAATGTTATGGCCGACACTCTTTCGAGAGTGTAGTTGTGGGGTTCATTCCTGACCCAGTTACCTTAATGTGTGATAAGGTAAAACAATGTTGACTACAAACCTTGATTTGTATTCTTAGTGGTGGGAGTGTTACATCCCTTGGATGTATTTATTATACATTTAATTTATTTTTGTTATTGTTTGTTTACTGTCCATTGGGAGTGGTTATGTTGTGTGCTTGTGTGTTCTTTTTCACTCTTCCTATGTTTCCCTCTGCCTGTTAGGTAGAGCCGATTAGGCCCAGGTGATGCTCATCATTGCAAGCGTGCTGCAGTGACGCGCTGCTACAAAAGAGCAGTGTGCCCCAACCCAAGGAGAGGTTCACTGCTCCCCTGCTCCAGACTTGTGTGTTTGTTGCATACTTTGTGGGTATTTACCTGTTGTGAATTGTGAGAAGTTTGAGCTAGTGAGTACAATTTTGCTTCTGTGTAATTTGAAGAAACTTGTTGATGGCCTGGTGTTGTAGAACTTATCAGCAGTGTGTTTGCTTCATTGAATGATTTATTTATATATATATATATATATATATATATATATATATATATATATATATATATATATATATATAACAATCTTTGTTCTGTATTTAAGAGGTAATTGTGTGGTTTCTTTGACTTTTTTGATTTGTTTAAGGAAGCTGTAGGGAGAGGGTGCCATTTTTATTTTATATTGTTTGACTGTTTATTAATAGTAAGGGAGTTGAGGAAAGCCTTTGTTTATTTATTTTCTTTTACTCCATAGGTTATTTAGTACTCCTCCTAAGCTAGTTCTGTTTTGTTTGTTTTGGTTATTCCTTCTCCTGAAGACGTATGCCTCCTTTATTGTTGATTTTGATGAGAGAAAAAAAAGAATAAAATATTTAAGTTTTGACTTTTTGTGGTTGTTTCCCATTTCTGAAGCAGAGGATTGAAGTGTTCCCTCAGTTTTATTTAACCTTTTATCATTATTCATTAATTTGGTCTTTTCCTTAATTTCAAAATTTTAGTTTACTTTGTTATTTTCTTTCCCAACCCTAGACAAAAAGGGGAAGGAACATAACATATGTTGACATGCGTGTTTCTGACATATATGTTTCTGATGTTTCTGACATATATGTTTCTGACATTTCTGACATATGTTTCTGACATATGTTTCTGACATATGTGACATATGTGTTTCTGACATAAATGTTGACATGCGTGTTTCTGACATAAATGCTGACATGCGTGTTTCTGACATATGTTTCTGACATAAATGTTGACATGCGTGTTTCTGACATATTTTTCTGACATATATGTGACATGTTTCTGACATGTTGACATGCGTGTTTCTGACATTGTTCTGACATGCATGTTTCTGACATTTGTTTCTGACAAATATGTGACATATGTCTCTGACATATATGTGACATGTTTCTGACATATTGTTCTGACATGCATGTTTCTGACATATGTGACTTATGTTTCTGACATATATGTGACATTCAATTCAATTCATCTTTATTTGTATAGCGCTTATACAATGTAGATTGTGTCAAAGCAGCTTCACATGGAAGATTATAGTGAATTGAAACAAAGTCAGTTCAGTTTTCAGAGATTAAGTTCAGTTTAGCTCAGTTCAGTGTGGGTTAATAATCACTACTGAGAGTCCAAACACTGAAGAGCAAGTCCATCGATGCGCAGCTCTACATATCCTGAACTATGCAAGCCAGTGGCGACAGCGGCGAGGAAAAACTTCACCAATTGGTGAAAGCAAAGATTTGAAAAAAACCTCGAGAGAAACCTGGCTCAGTTGGGCACGACCATTTCCCCTATGGCCAAACGTCTTGTGCAGAGCTGCAGTCTGGGCGCAGGAAGCTGAACCTAAGCGAAGACTCGTCTGTCCTTGGAGCATCACAGGAGTCAGTCATGCTCCCGCTCCATGATGACCACCACAGCAGCTGCTCAGGATACGGCCTGGTCCAGAAAACCTTGGGATCATCTCGTCGCTGGTCTCGGAACGCGTCAGTGGCACTGCATAGTCTGAGGGCCTCGAGATGGGTGGAGACCCCCAGGTGGAAATACAGAATAAGGAGAATAATTAGCGTAGCTGCTGTTCATAGTGTATATAAACGAGAACTAAAAACATGTGTGGGGCACATCATGCGTCATACTGCTATGTACTGCACTGAGTGTATGCTTTGCTAAAAAGATAGGTCTTAAATCTAGTTTTGAAGAGTGAGAGTGTGTCTGAGCCTCGGACATTATCAGGAAGGCTATTCCAGAGTTTAGGGGCCATAAATGAGAAGGCTCGGCCTCCTTTACTCGACTTTGATATTCTAGGTACTACCAGAAGCCCTAAGTTTTGAGATCGTAAAGAGCGGGTTGGGTTGTAGCGAGAGAGGAGGTTGGTTAGATAAACAGGAGCTAGATTATTTAAAGCTTTATAGGTAAGGAGTAATATTTTAAATTCAATACAAAACTTAACAGGCAGCCAGTGTAAGGAGGATAAAATTGGGGTGATATGATCATATTTTCTAGATCGGGTAAGAACTCTGGCAGCTGCATTTTGCACTAGCTGGAGTTTGTTAATAGAGGATGCTGGGCAACCAGCAAACAGAGCATTACAGTAGTCTAGCCTAGAAGTCATGAAAGCATGAACTAGCTTTTCTGCATCTGATATAGATAGCATACTTCGCAATTTAGCAATATTTCTCAGATGAAAGAAAGCAGTTTTTGTGACATGGGATATATGATTTTTGAAAGTGAAATTGCTGTCTAATATGACACCCAGATCTTTTATAGTAGAGCTAACGCTAACTTTGTATCCCTCTAGTTGCAGGTCCAGTTGTGAGAACTGCTGTGTACAGGATTTAGGGCCAATAAGTAATAATTCTGTTTTGTCTGAGTTTAAGAGAAGAAAATTGTTGGTCATCCAGTCTTTAACATCTTTGATACATTCGGTTAGCTTAGACAGTTCAGACATCTCATTAGGTTTAGTTGAAATGTATAATTGAGTATCGTCTGCATAGCAATGAAAGCTGATCCCATGTTTTCTAATAATGTATATAATGTTATAATAAGCATGTATATTGTAAACAGAAAGGGGCCTAAAACTGATCCCTGAGGGACCCTGTACTTTACTGGCCTGACTTGTGAAAGCTGTCCATTAATATTCACAAATTGGTAACGGTTAGCTAAGTATGACCTAAACCATTCAAGAGCCTGTTTTTGGACACCTGTAGAATTTAAGCGGTCTATGAGAATATTGTGGTCGACAGTGTCAAATGCAGCGCTAAGATCAAGTAGAACTAATAGTGAGATGCACCCCTGGTCAGCAACTAAGAGTAAATAGTTGGTTTATTTTTTACTAATGCCGTTTTCTCGTACTGTGAGGCCTGAAACCTGACTGAAACACTTCAAAAATGTCTGCAGAAAGGAGCATAATTGGGTAGAAACAACTTTTTCTAGTATTTTAGACATAAACGGAAGATTTGAAATAGGCCTATAATCAGCCAAGTTGCTCGGGTCTAGTTGTGGTTTCTTAATAATAGGTTTAATAACAGCTAGCTTGTACGGATTTGGAACATGGCCTAAAGATAACGAAGGAGTTGATAACATTAAGGAGAGGTTCTCCTTTAATAGGTATCAGTTCTTTCAGTATTTTGTTGGAATTGGATCTAACATACATGTAGCTGATTTAGAGCTATTTATAACTTTATCTAGCTCTTCCTGTTCTATGGTTTTGAAGCATTGTAGGTTATTTTGATTCAGTTGAATGTTTACTGGATCTGGATTATAAGGTGGTGCAGAAAGTTTAACATCATCTATTTTCTGTCTAAAGCATTCTATTTTATCAATGAAAAAATTCATGAAGTCATCACTACTAATTTGCGGTGGGACATTTTGTTCCAAAGATGATCGATTATTTGTTAGTTAAGCAATGGTGCTAAATAAAAATCTCGTATTGTTATGATTATTTTCAATCAGTTTGCAGAGGTGCTCAGCCCGGGCAGATTAAGAGCCCTCCTATATCTGGACATACTGTCTCTTTGTACGCAATTCTAAAAACCTCTAAATTAGTTTTTTCCATTTACGTTCCAGAGCACGGGTTGCTGTTTTGAGAGCGCGAGTATGAATATTGTACCATGGTGCAGTTTTATTCTCTCTAGCCTTTTTTAATTTTAAGTGTGCTAGTGAAGATGTCATCCATACTGCTGGTTACTACGTCAAGGTCATTTTTGCGTTTGCAGGTGTATTTCGAATAAAGAAACATCAGGTAAGTTATTTATGAATTCATCCTTGGTGGACGGAACGATAGTCCTACCAGGGGGCGGTATATTGGTGCAGATCTGCTAATTTGAGGTAAACGCAGCTTATATAGCAAGAGGTAGTTTTCCGTAACATCATCACTTTGTGGTATAATGTCTACATCAAAGACCTCAATTCCATAAGACAATATTAGATCTAATGTATGCTTTAAGCGATGGGTTGGACCAACAGCATTTTGTTTTATCCCAAGTGAATGTAGTAGATCCATAAGGCGATGCCCTAGTGTATCATTTGAGTCATCTACGTGGGATGTTTAAGTCTCCTACAATTAGTATTTTATCAGTTTTTAACTAGTAAGTCAGAAAATAAAATCAGAAAAACTCTTTTAAAAATTGACATAGGGTCCTGGGGGTCTATATATGGGTGATTATATGCGAGAGATAACATAGGTTTTTGCATATATCCGGTAGCATAACATTAAGAGCTAATACCCTCAAAGGAGTTTAAACATAATTCCATTTCTCTGATTAACATTAAGAAAAATCACTAAAGATTGCTGCAACTCCACACCACGACCGGTTTGACGAGCCTTATGCTTATATGCAAATCCTGGAGGAGTTGCTTCAGTTTAAGCTAATATAGTAATTTGTTTCAGCCAAGTTTCAGTAAGACAGAGTGCATTAAGATTGTTATCTTGTTATTATTTCATTATGATAGCGTTTTAGGTGCTAGTGACCTTAGGTTTAGGAGACCAAGCTTTACGAAGTTTGTATTATCATTGTTTTATTGGATTTTCAGCTTTTACTTCTTAATAGATTTTTTCTCTAGAGCACACAGTACGTTTAATTGTTGATCTAATAACACGAGGAACAGACACAGTCTCTATGGGGTAAGCTAGACATGTTTACTGTAATTAAGTGGACGAACAAGAGTCATATGGATAAAATGTGAATTTTTACTTACTAGTCAGAACAGAACGAAGCATCTTAGAGATGTTGTCCGACAGCAGTTCAGCTCCAACTCTACTAGGGTTTCCGGATGGAAAAGCCTAGAACGCTCCCAGAAAAGATTCCAGTTATTGGCAAAGAGCAGTTTTCTGTTCATTACACCATGTTAATAGCCACTCATTCAGAGCAAAAAGTCTACTGAACCTTTCATTTTCCTCAGCGGTAGGTTAGGAAGCGGTCCAGAAACGATGATCTGGCGTGGCGGGCGAGTGTGTCGAACCGTCTCGATGAGGCCTCCTGAAGTCTCTGACATATATGTGACATATGTTTCTGACAAATATGTGACATTAGTTTCTTACACATATTTGTGAATTGTATGTTTCTGACTAATGTGACATATATGCTTCTGACATATGTGATATATGTTTCTGACATATGTGTCTGACATACATGTTTCTGACATATGTGTCTGGCATATATGTGTCTGACATATATGTGTCTCTGACATATATGTCTGTCACATATATGTTTCTCTGACACATATGTCTCTGACATATATTACATACGTGTCTCTGACTTGTATGTCTCTGACATCTGTCACATATATGTCTCTGACATCTGTCACATATATGTCTCTGACATCTGTCACATATATGTCTCTGACTTATATGTCACATATATGTTTCTGCCATCTATGTCTTTCACATATATGTCCTCTGACCCATGTATCTCTGTCACATATGTGTCTATGACTTGTATGTCTGTCACATATTTGTCTCTGACATCTGTCACATATGTCTCTGACATCTGTCACATATATGTCTCTGAAATCTGTCACATATATGTCTCTGACATGTATGTCTGTCACATGTATGTCTCTGACATGTATGTCTGTCACATATTTGTCTCTGACTTGTATGTCTGTCACATATGTGTCTCTGACTTGTATGTCTGTCACATATTTGTCTCTGACATGTATGTCTGTCACATATATGTCTCTGACATGTATGTCTGTCACATATATGTCTCTGACATGTGTCACATATATGTCTTATACATCTGTCACATATATGTCTCTGACATCTGTCACATATATGTCTCTGACATATATGTCACATATATGTCTCTGACTTATATGTCACATATTTGTCTCTGACTTATATGTCACATATATGTGTCTGACATTTATGTCACATATTTGTCTCTAACTTATATGTCACATATTTGTCTCTGACATGTTAGTCTGTCACATATATGTCTCTGACTTTTATGTCACATATTTGTCTCTGACATGTATGTCTGTCACATATTTGTCTCTGACATCTGTCAAATATTTGTCTCTGACATCTGTCACATATGT
>LR812525.1:54783787-54857956 GCA_903798195.1 Danio kyathit
TACACAGTGGCCATATTCATCTATGTAAACACACGAAAACAACATTAACATTATAGCAGACACTGTAAAAAGCTTATTCCCAGCCACTAGACCTTAGTAAGGGGGTAAGGGGAAGGGCTAAGGGGTAGAATTGGGATTGGGCCTTAGTGTACATTTGATCAGTTAATCAGCACATTAAAAGTCATTTTAATTTCACTACAGCCATCAGAAGATACAAACTGCTTTAAATAAGTTTTTCTTAGGAATTGTACTTTACCAAGTACTTTTGCTTGAGTAAAATTTTTGGTTCTTTCATCCTGCAGTCACTGCTTTATGGTAATTTGTTTCTAGTCTATCGTGATTGGCTAAGTAGAATAATAAGTCCTGTAATTTCCATCCAATCAAAATCCAGAAAAATCTCATCCGATAGTCTGACCTCAAGACATGAATGCCTTGTAAATGCAGCAAACATGTACAGCAGGAAGCATTAAAATTGACCAAGAAGACGAATCATTACACACTTTAACTGAAGAGACCGCATGTCTGTTTGCATGTTGCATGATTTATACTGTTTATGTTTATACTGCATGTCACTTACGAGAAAATGGATGTTTACTGTATAATTGTAACCACGGATAGGATGCAGACAACAGGATGCAGATCCAAATGCAGCCGCCGACCTTTGCTGCCGGGGGCCGCCAGTGACCCGCTGGTCTTATGTTAGCTGTGTATTCATTTCACTTCGCAACATACTGGCAACTAGCAAATTGAAAATTTGTTTGTATCTTCAAACTGTAATTGAATGTTAAACGCTTTCATCTTACCTTTGTTCTTACTGATTCGTCAGGTATTAAACCAGGCTTTTAAGGCATTTTCTGTACACCATAGCAGCGAGCTCTCGATCTTGACCTTCCTGTGATGGAGGAAAAAGGCGTAGGCTACTTAGTTTAGCCGCGAGGCGCAAGACAAACTATCAGATTTAGCACATTCGGGAGAGATAAGTTCAGTAAAAAAAAAAAAACAATTTTTGGGTGTATTATATGCGATTAATTAATCACCACACCATGTAATTAATTAGATATTTCAATCGCAAGACAGCATTAGTACATACAGTACCCAGCCGGCACACGACCGACCTTCAACGTTGAAATATGGTTGAAATAAGGTCAGGTGTGTTTTTTAACGTTGAAATAATGTTGATACAACGTTAATGTTCAACGGTTGAAAAACTTCCTGCATATGACCAGGCTTCAACGTTGAAATGCGGTTGTTGAAAATACGTCAGTTATTGTTTCAAAGTTGAAACAATGTTGAATGATAAATGGTTGAAAAAAGTTACAGAAATCATTAAACAAGTCAACGTTGACATTTTTTAATCGTGATCTGTATGTTGAATTAACGTCGTGGCTTCACCCCATTTTCAACAACGTTTTTAGTGGTTACCATGGTATCATCAGAGGACTCGGCGCACGCGGTCACGCGCAGCGCTTCATGGGAAGTTTGAATCGTAATTACGGACACCTGCAGTGCAACAGAATTCAGAGGGTAAGCATGTTTTTCGATGCTTTACTAGTGGTGGGCAAAGCGAGGCTTCGTGAAACACTGAAACAGTCAAAGCAAATAGGTGCGTTCGACATTAAGCACAGCTGCAGCCGGTGATCAACGAGATAGCCGAGCGCAGGCGGGGGCTGAGTTGAAAACGGAGCCGTCAAGCCGGCCACTTCGGGGACTCAAGTTGCTGCAGTCATGATTACCGATCACATGGCGTGATCATTTATTATTTATTGAAATAACAACAAAAGATATAAAGTACAAATAAAATCAAAATACAGTCTCTACAAACTTCATTTTTAACAGTAAGGGAATTATGAATTAAAATTAAGTAGCCTACATACAAATGCATGAGAAATAAGGGGGAAAATAAGGGCACATAAAAATGAAATAAATATCCCGAATTGGATTATTTTGAATAATGAAGGCATTTTTAAAAAAGCCCTTTAATCCAAAAAGATTGAACAAAATGACCAAAATAAATGAGCTACACTTTCAGTAGAAATTTCCCAGAAAGAGCAGGTACATCAATGACACGTTTAACATTTCTGCGTAATATGGTTTGACTGAAAATAAAATATTTTAGAATCATATTTTATATTACATATTTTTATATAACTTAATTTGCTAAGAAATCGTCAATGATGATAATTATTGTATTACAAGTCTGTAAGACTTATTTGAGTTAATATTTAAGTTATTTACTAAAATATATCATTTATATCGTTTATGGAGCTAAATACAGTAGTCTGTATAAAAAAGGCAGAATAAACCTGTGCAAACAATCTAGTCAGTATGAACAAATATTTAACAAAAGATGATGCTGCAGTAAAATATCTGTAGTCTTTTAAGCATGATGTGTACAAGATAGAGAGTGTTTGAACAACAGTTAATTGTTTGTTTTGAAATTTGTGAGACGGATGTTGTCCAATAATAAACCTGAATCACACGTGGTTGTTGTCATGCGGTGAACTTGGCCAATCGTATTATATTGGTGTCGTCATCAGAGTTCATGCAGGGCGCCTCTTCAGTTGCTGCGCGGGCTGAGTCAGTCGTCTGATCTCGAAGCGCTGTCGCGGAACTTTGATGCCACATGTGACAGTCACATGCCGTCGGCGCAGCATCAATCCGGCCAAAATTTCTAACCAGCATGCACCGCTTTAAGACAGACTTCGATCGATCTGCGCAGCGCTGCATGAAGTCGAACGCACCTAATGTGTCGAAGCTTCGAAACGTTTTCGAAACCCCACTCTACGGTGACACCTAGTGGTCATTTTTTATGTATTGCACTGAACCCGCTTCAGCAAAGAACAGTTCAGCAAATTAAGGTATTAAACCCCACTTTGCAAGCCCGAGCAATAAAGTGACACAATGGAGCGGTTAAGGTTCCTGACTTCCATGCAGGGATAGTGGGTTCGAACACAGGCTAATGCAGCTGTTTTGAAATCCTTATATCAGTTTGAATTGCTCTGTCCTTGTGTCGTTTTGTTTCAACATTGGTCTGACATCCGAATAAACACTTTGTGATTAAATGTCTTGTTTTGGTCATAAACAGGGTTGTTGCTAGATCAGACACGGTTGTGGCCAGAAGTTAACAAGAATTATTTATATTATTTATTAAATTTCCCATTTATTGTATGTTATTAATGTCTACCCAAAACTGAAACCCAACCATTACAGTACTCTAAAAGTATCAATTATTGTTTTACAGTGTTAAAAAAATGACGCAAATTCAGCAGCTGTATCCTATCTAGACTACACCATAAAACAGTAACATGATTAAAATACATAAAACCATAATTTCGGAGTATTTGTTCAAGTCGGGATTCGAACCCAAAGTCAATTGAAGCACAGTGACAACGTGCATACGTACGGTCCACTAGACCATATGAACCGTGACGTCATCTGACCTTGTCAGTTAAATGTAGATTCGCCAGGTCTCGAAATGCTTCTGAACTGATCGATGTTTTGAATCGCTTTAGTCACGTGACAAGGTGTTTCGAAACACTAGTCACGTGACTTGGGTGTTTCGGCTCATGCTTCGGTGCAGTGATTCGAAACACTCGCGCTTCGGGATCTCGACACTGAGTCGAAACGTCAGTTTCACATCTGCCATCCCTATGCTTTACATGTTTTATTTATCCCCAGTCTTGTTTTACACACAGTTAATCTTGAAGGTGACTTTTGAGTTGTACTGTTTCGAATTTTGAAGCATTTAAAACTTTCCAGTTTGGTTTTTTAGTCTTGTTTGCGCTCCGGTGACGCAGCAGCTAATCTCGAGCTAATGCTACATGTTTAACTTTAGTCTATATTAGTGTTTTTACCTGTTTTAATTGGCAAATTCAAATCGATAAACTCCAAACGCGGTTTAAAGTTACTGAGCAACGTTATAAGACAATATCTTTTTTATACGCTGTATTGTTACTACAAAGTGAACTGCTGTCGTTTCACTGTTGTGTTGTTGTTTACTTGTAGAGATGTAACTTACTCCAGAGACGCTCTAACTTGCACAGCATTGAATGGAAAAGGCTTTGTCCATATGTAAGTTTACTAAGTTATCTGTTAAAAATCTTGGTGCTTTGGTTGGTGATATTCTCTTTCTAATCTGTTTGTTTATTGATTGTTAGGCTATGCTGTGTGATATTATATTGTTATATTGATATTATTATTGTGATATGTTGCAAGGTTATGCTATGTGACAATATTATGGGACAAATATGTATTTAGTCAGAAGTGAATGCTTGAATTACACTTTGTACAGTAGCAGATAAGAGGTGTAATGTGTTTTAACTTTCTAGGTTTTCTAGAAGGTCCAGTTGAGGGCATGAAGAGCATGCAGATGGCCTAAACCTGTCAGCCAGGACAGACTGCAGTTCTACACCATGCCAATGCTTTTGTATAGATGTCTGACTACTACGGTGTTCTCTCAAGGTATTACTGGAGCAAAACAACAGCACCCGTTACAGTGAAATTTGTATTCTTAAAAAACAGTGATATATGTGTAGCAGCAGTACATGTGATGTCATTGAGAAGTCATAAAAACAAATAAACATGCTATTTAAAAAAAATCTAAATATTAAAAACTTGAGGATTAAGATGACAAATGAAACGCATCATCTGTCTTGTGAAAAGGGTCTACATAAGATCTCTGTGTTTTCAAACTGAAAGGGATAGTTCACCCAAAATTGAAAATTTACTTACATTTTACTCACCAAGTGGTTTAAAATCATTATGTGTTTAGTCTGTTGAACACAAAAGAGGCTATTCTGAAGAAAGCTAAAAACCTGTAAACATTGACATCCATAGTAGGAAAAAAACAAATACTGTAGAAGTCAATGGTTATAGATTTCCAGCTTTCTTCAAAATATCTTCTTTTGTTCAACATGTAACATGATTACAGAATTTACATTTTGAACTATCCCTTTTCTCTGTCCTACATGCAGGCTTTTGCAAAAGTGCTGCTCCTAGAGTTACTCTCAACCTGTATGTCTAAAAAGCTTTAAACAGCTTTTACAGTACGTGTAATGGTTTACAACAACTTGTAATTATTAGATGTGGTGAATGTTTCATGATTCTTTACTGCAGCCAAGTAATTTTTTCGAGAATCTGAAATCTGAAATCTGATTTGAATTGGGTAAGCTAAATTCTCCATAGTGTATGAGTGTGAATGTGTGTGTGGAAGTTCCCAGAGATGGGTTGCGGCTGGAAGGGCATCTGCTGCGTAAAATCGTGCTGGATAAGTTGGCGGTTCATTCCGCTGTGGCGACCCCGCAAGGGACAAAGCCGACAAGAAAATGAATGAATGAATGAATGAAATCTGATTTCTGGAAAATGCTGGCACCGGTGATAACTAAAGGCTTCCTGATGATATCACACCTAATTCTTCACTTCTCTTAGTTCTTCAAGTCTCTTATAGTTAATATTTTTTCTTCTCCAACTTTTTGTTTGCTGGTTGCAAATTCCTCTTGATAATCTTATGTATGACTATAGGAATTATCCTAAAAAAAGCTGGCTACACATTGTGACTTTGAGAAACAGTTATCAAATAACCTTAAGTTTTTACTGAGCAATGTTATCAATATTATATTAAACATGCAATATAATAATTATTATAAAATGAACTACTGTTGTTTCACTGTTGTTGTTTCCTTTTACTTTAGATATGTTCTCCTAACTAGAGGCGAACTACACAGCATTGAATGGAAAAGGCCCGTATGTAAGTTTGCTAAGTTCATTTTATGTCAAGTTTCTTTTTTCTTTGGTCGGTAAATAATGTTCTGTTTATAATTGCCTGTGTTCACAAACCAGCTTTGTCCTCGTTTCTTTATTGATTGTTATACTATGTTCTGGTGTGTGTTTTGTTTTCCTTTGTGTCTGTTTGTCTCTCTTGTATACTGTGGTTTACTCGTAGCAGTACCTAATTGTGTGTGGTTTGTATGTGCGTTCAATTTAAAAATAGAAATTTTGCATCATTAATCTTATCAAATTAAATGTAAATGAAACCTAAACTAGATCAGTGAAGTAGGAATATTCAGATGGATGAGTCAAAATTATTGAATGTGACGATTTTATAGGACAAATTTGGATTCAATTAAAAATAAATTTGAGTTTGAATTTCACTTTGTATAATAGCAGATACCAACTTGGTTGTAACCTAGTATTTCATTTATTGCAGGTTTTCTGGAAGCTCCAGTTGAGGGTATCAAGGACATACCGATGGCCTAAACCAGTGTCAGCCTGGACAGACGTCTATTGCTGTTCTGCTACACCACACCAAACTCTCTGCTTTTCTATGGATGTCTGACTACGGTGTTCTCTGAAGGTGTCACTGGAGCAAAATAACAGCACCTGTTACAGTGAAATTTGTGTTAAAATTACAGAGAAAAGTTATTTTTTAGAATTTGCAAATGTTTTTTCTTCCTCCCTTCTCTCTCTCTCCAAACTAAACATTGGTTTGTGCCTGTTTTGGTGATTTCGATGTGATATTTGACTCATTTGCCATGAAGCTATAGTTTTCTTTTTCTCCATGTACAGCAAGTGTCCCAAGATGTTTAAAGTCCAGAAAAGGAACTAAAAACTTTGTCAAAACATTGCTTCTATCTTCAGTGGTTCAACTGTAATCATACAAAACTCAAACACATTTGTGCATCAAAAGTACTGTAAAAATAACTTGTTTGCCTCTGCCACAACAGGTCAGGGTGTGCGCTTACTGCTCGTAGTAAACACACAACCGGTTAGGGTGTGCGCTTACTGCTCATAGTAAACACACACGCTGATCTAATGTGGGAGAGATATACGCAAACAATTTTGTATTTACTGTTTTGTTTTGCCTCACTAAAGTGTTGTTGTAGCTTGGCATGTTCTAGATGTGAACATGTCAAGGTGTAACTGTTGTGTTTGTGAGAGAGAATCCAATCATATATTCTACACATTTTCTTGATGTTCCACTGTCACAGGTGCTCAGTTTTGCTGCAGTAATGCTAAACACAATATATGTACTTTATGCAAAAAGACAAAAACAACTAAATATTTAGCATGCAGACCTGCAAAGTGAAGGAGCAATGTCAGATTATTAGATTATAGCAGGAGTTTTCACTTTTGTGAAAGTCAAGTCATTCATTCACAATGAATTGGAGTGGCAAACCTCATTACTGATTTTGTAGGATACTCACCTGTGTTTGAGAATAAAAGATGTATTTAACTGCTAGACAGATATAGATGTTTTTAGTGTTTTACATTTAATTTTTTGTCCCCGGTGCCAGCTTTTACCTCAAGCGTTTCTCTCAACATATAAAACCTTAAACAGATGTAATGTATTTACTTGTGATTCTTAGCTGTGGGTGATGTTTTATGATTTTTTTTACTGCAGCCACTTTAAAAATTTGTATTTTGTAAACTTTGTAAACAGAATTGTATTTTGGAGACTGTGTTGGTGACCGTTTAGTTATTTAGTTAGTTATTATCTGTCTTTCTGAAGATGGTAACACTTTACAATAAGGTTGTGTTAGTTAATGTATTTACTAACATGAACAAGAACAATACATTTAAAACGTCTTTCATATAAAGGAAATACAGTTCATGTCAGCTCAGTGTATTAATGTTAACAAGCATAAATTTTTATTTTAATAGCATTGGGACATACTTTAATTAAATGATTAATAAATGCTGTAAGTATTCATTCTTTGTTCATGTTAGTAAATATGAACTAACTTCAACTCATGCAACCTAATTAAAAAGTGACCATTTAAATGTTTGTGTATTTGAGTGTACTGCATGTACAGTACCTGCATGGTTTTA
This sequence comes from Danio kyathit, assembly GCA_903798195.1. Taxonomy (NCBI): domain Eukaryota; kingdom Metazoa; phylum Chordata; class Actinopteri; order Cypriniformes; family Danionidae; genus Danio; species Danio kyathit. The sequence continues at coordinate 54,791,615 of LR812525.1, forward strand.
ATGAACGATGGTATGCTGTAAATGTTGCTGTATATTTAGAATAAATGATAATGTGGTGTATTGAATAAATTGATACACAGGCTAAGTTGTGTATTTGTATTGTTTTTTTTTATTAGTAAAAATGTGTTTGCTATATTTATGGACTTTGTGTTATATGTAATTTCTATTAAACTTACGTTGAAATGTACGACGGTGAAACAACGTCAAGGTATCAACGTTGATCCAATTTGCAAAATCGAAAGGTAATTCAACCTTAATTCAACGTCTACAAAACGACCAAAATTCACCCATGAAGAAGGTAAGAGTGAAACAACGTCGTGATTTCAACGGTGAATCACCGGTGGTGATCCGACGGTGAAACAACGTCACTATATAAAAGTTGATCCAATTTGCAAAATCGAAAGGTAGTTCAACGTTGATCCAACCATAGACCTGACGTTTATTCAACGTTGAATCACCGTTGAAATGCCGGCTGGGATGCCAATATGCGGGCGCAAGCGGAGCAACGCGCTCGCGGCTTTGGGCGCACGCAGTAGAAAACATCTCATGCTGTAGCGCCGCCAGTAGCGGTGAGAGTTGTGCTTAGCTTTCAGTGCAATGTAAACAAAAGACATGTTAGACGAACTAATATTAAAATGATTATGTATGTATGAACGCAGATGATAACAACTGTTAATCTAAATATTGGCGCTGACCTTCATAACAATTATTATTATATAATTTTCTCCCGTTCCTCTCTATAAACACACACATAATTAAATTGTGTAGCCCTATAAGCACAGAAAAACCTTCAGCATAAAAACTATTACTAATGAAAATGCCTTTTAAAGGTTATTTAATATTAGTTAGGGATGTCCAGATCTAAATCTAACTAAAGCTTAAATTTACATTAGACGTGATAACTGTGAAACCGTGGTTATTCCTCACAAAATATAATCGTACAACCAAAATCTATAATTGTTGCATCCATAATTATGCAGTTCAAAACATCAGATATGAACGTATCTGAATATAGAAGAAGCCTACTTAAGCAATACACTGATTTTGTTGTGCTGTGAAATACAACATTTGAATGTTTGTTAAAAAAACTTATTGTACAATGCAGTGATATTATATAGTTTCAAAATACAATATATTAGCATTTTAATGTAGACAAATACAACGTGGGTGTCTAAAGGAGCAAAAATACAACATATTGGCTCTTATATGCAGTTGTGTCAGCCTTTATATTGCAAGTCATGTCTCTCCGGCCCTTCGTTGGGGATGCTTTTCATGAACTGGCCCCCGTGACAAACTAATTGAATAGCCCTGTCATAGATGTTAGTAACACATCAGTTATAATGTTGGGTTTGTGGTAAATGGGCAAAGACTTTACAAATGTAACACCTGTTGAAGTAGTGTACATTTTACAATAAAGTTCCTAATTCCCTTAACTAATGCTTTGCATGATCAATCATATTAAAGAGTCTACAAACATGAATAACATGCCAGTTGAAGACTGAACTGAACCTGAGTCATTGTTCATTATTTGTTCATGTTAACTGCATTAAGTAACACATGTATAAGTTTACGTTAACAACGATTTAGTATTACTGAATAAATGTGCTGTTCATTGTTTAGTTATGTTATTTAACCAATGAACAAATACACTAGTCTATATGTGAAAGTAAACATTAGCTAATTATGTTAAGCTGTTAATGTAAAGTGATACAATACAATAATGAAAAACTATTTTTAACTAATGCAGATGTTTATTTAACATTACCAAAGATTAATCAACGCTCACGGTAAATTGTAAACTAATGTATGAACTGACGTTATCTAATGCAATCTTCCTGTAAATGTATGCTATTTAATCTTATGAATAAATGAATTTACTGTCAACAACGGTCACGCTAAACTGTTGACTGGATGACATCGAGGGAGCTGTGTACAGGTTATATCGGGCACATATCACGATCGTTTTTAATAACATTCACCTAATAATTAAAAACACCGCATTTAATAACATTGCGAAATTCGAGAATGGAATAAATATACTTACAGTACGAGTGACCGTACGTGAAGCATCTGTCTCACGCCCCATTCACACGAGGCTTCAGCTTCAACGCTTGACAGAGGGCGTGTCTGAAGTTGGGGCTGACGCGATCGTCATAGCAGCGTCAGCCAATGAAATTAGTCAGCAATAGGCCACTGTTGGAGCTGGTGTATTTGCATACAGCGATCTGATTGGCTGACGCTTCCGTCGGCGCTTGAAAAGTTGAGCATGTCCCAACTTCTGCAGCGAGCAACACCTCTGAAGCGGCGCCGACGGATCCACAATGCAGTTCGGCAACGCCTGACGTCACCCATTCAAAGTGAATGGGAAGCGTTGAAGCTCACGCCCCGTGTGAATGGGGCGTCACAGAGAGCGAAAGTGTGCCCACGTGCGCATGTGCGGCTGAGTGCTGTCTGATTGCGCATGTCCGGCTGAAGCCGAAGTCACACTAGAGTTTAAGCTTGCAAAATTCTGTCGTACGGCGCTGTGAAAAGGGGCGGGATTAAACAAGATGAATAGGCATTTAAAAAGTGAGCGATTGCTTCATGTTTTAAAGGGCCACGAAACCCCCTGTCTCAGCAGGGTGTTTTCACACCTCTAGTTTGACAAAAGTCAGGAAAGTGGTCGTGTCCAGCTCTGGGAGTGTGGGAGTGTCGGGGGAGGGAAAGAGGGAAGGACTTGCAAAGAAGGGCGTTTCCATTTGGGCACGCGCTGATTTCACAGGCAAAACAAACACAGACGCAGTATGTTTGATACCGCACGGTGAATGAGAGAAAAAAATCCTCCACATTTCTCTGTAACTTATGTACTCGGTAGGTAGCGTCCGAAAGCCGTGTGTGTATAGACTATCCTGTCACAAAATGTGGCGAAAATCCTGCACGACGGGAATAGTTTGTGTTAACATGTTTACACTCGGAGAGCAGCATTTACAGCTGATCTTTCAGTCTATAATATTGTACTGTAATATTGCAGTGATATTAACATACTGTAAACTTAGTAACTAAATCATTTTGATTATGGTATGTCTTTAAAAACTGAAAGAGCACTGCTGACGATACGAACTAACTTTGCAATCTGGGTTAAACAAAGGGCACTGATCACACACACTTACCAAATCTGTAGACAGACAATCAAACTGGAGCTGTGTCTTTTTATTAAAAGGAGACAAGCGGCAAATACGGATTTCATCATTTCCAGATGCGAAAAGCTCTCGGGTAAAAATCGTTCCTTACAAACGCGTTTCTATCACGTGCACTGTAATCCACACGTGATTCCAACAGCTCTCTCATAGAGGGAAAATGAAAACAAAACCTTCGTTGCAACACTGACAACTCGTGTCTCCAAATTCTAGTTCTTTCACTTGTTTTAGCAACACAACGTGGCGTCTCTCTGCCGTCTAAACGCTGTAAACAGGTAAACAGTCTCCGGAGCTGTCATGCATATTAATGAAGTTTTGCGTCATACACAATAGAGCACACTGATTGGTTTGAAGCACGTCTTTGTCATGAATTAATGCCGCACTCTCAGATACGTCACAATGTTCTCGAAAGGACAGACAGCCACTCTCCAGGCTGGATTTACACCTAAGTATCTCATGGCCGTGACGCAGCTTCAAAAATTTGTTTCAAACCGGAAGAACGAATTTGCTCAAAATAATGCAAAAACAACCAATTTTCACTTTTTAGTGCAATATATGTGTCCTAATAGTGTTTATAGCAGCGTGGGACACATATATGACTGTCAACAGCTCAAAAAATGTGTTTTGGTGTTTCGTGACCCTTTAAATTTCTGTTCAGAGAGGTCATGTTTTGATCCTGGATTGGTCTCACGCAGTCAAGTGATGCGATTTCGCAGGTCAGAGTTCACCAAGTTTGAACTTTGCACGGCAGCAACCTGCGAAACTCGACGCATGACCCTGCGTTTCCGGTCTGATGCATTCGCGTGCGTATGAATGGAAGTCTATTCACCTTATTCTCCGCGGACGCAGCCATTTGAATCATTTTGGCTCGAGACTTTCGGTCTAATTCACTTCCATTCATTTTTAGACATTAAAAACAGCTCGCTTTGCTGATTGATGTTGCAAACTGACATTTTCCTATTATATTATTCTGCATTGTCTGTATAGTCATGCAAACACTTGTTTGTAGAGCAAGTAGTTTGACCGTTTTCTGCCATTTATTATTCCTAGTTATTTCTCTCATGGGCAACTAAATCGGAAGTTCTTAAACAATTGCGAAAACGAGCGCACTTCCGTATTGAAGAATAAGATCAATAGGGAGGAAAGTCCAGTGTGACCGCGGCTTGAGACTGCATCACTCTGAATGCGCATGTGCGGCTGAGATTGCACTAGTCTGAGATTGCATCGTGTCTGCAGCCAGACCCTTCTCGGTTTGACAGCTCCGTTTTCAACTCCGCCCCCGCCTGCGCACGGCTAGTCTCGTTGATCACCGGCTGCAGCTGTGCTTCATGTCGAACGCACCTTGTGCCTTTCCCTGTTGTCATGTGAGAGGCTGTAGCTGCGTTCAGGAAAGCAGCGCCAAAACAGCGCAGGTGAATTTCAGGTGCAAGAATGAAGCCGCAGTCACACTAAAGTTTGAGCTTGCGAAATTCTGTCGTACGGCGCTGCGAAAAGGGGCAGGATTTAACAAGATGAATAGGCATTTAAAAAGTGAGCGATTGCTCCATGTTTTAAAGTTCAGAGAGGTCATGTTTTGATCCTGGATTGGTCTCACGCAGTCAAGTGATACGATTTCGCAGGTCAGAGTTCACCAAGTTTGAACTTTGCACCGCAGCAACCTGCGAAACTCGACGCATGACCCTGCGTTTCCGGTCTGACGCATTCGCGTGCGTATGAATGGAAGTCTATGGGGAGAAAGTCCAGTGTGACCACGGCCTGAGGTGTGTGAGGTCTGTGACACACACAGGTGAGGATGACGGCAGATAAGGACATAAAGAGCTTTTTTAACGAAAATTGTCACATAAAAGTCACATAAACTTGAGTTTGCTACTGAATGAGTCCATCATGATATCATGGCGTTAATGCTCGTGTTTTCCCCGCTTTAACGCAGAATAAACAGATAAACACACAAGTATATGATCCCTGCCTGCCAGTTCTCCTGATACCTCTCCGAGTAGCATGTGCAATTTCGGTTGAAACAGTTTGTCAAAAAAACTACAGCCTGTGCTCCATCTTATATTAAAACTCATGAGACATGTTTTATTTGCACTACGGCTAAAATAAACAAAAGTCTTTATTAAACTTTCTCTTTATCAGTTAATAAACATTCTTTTACCATTACACTGTCAGGCCTGTAGTCAACTTTTTGAATGGGTTATTTTTACAGTTATTCATCTGATTTTCTATTTAATTATGAGGTATAAATATTAAATTTTTGTGACATTTTAAGAACAAATTTTTGCTGCATTATCTTGTCAGATGGTTATCATAAACACATTTTTTTGATGTACCAAAATATATTTTAAACCATTTTGTCAAATTGCTTAATCACACTGTTTTACTATTTTAAGTGTTTATTTACAAATGTGCATTTAAACTGTAAGTTTAATATTACAATTTTATAAAAATAATGAAAATTTATAATAAACAAATATGAAAATATACTTTTAATATAAAATTTATTATCAATTTCAGAGATGTTTGCTAATATAAGTTAATATCTTTTAAGCTCCTTTTTTAACTAACACTCACTGCATTTTAGTAGTAAGAAGCTAAAATACAGATTATTAAATTATTCACTTGACTACAAAATTAAATCGCAAATCAAATCAAAATCGCAATATCTGTCAAAAAAATCGCAAAAGTATAAGAATTAAAAAGTATAAGCATTAAACATAATGTTAAGCCAAAATGAGATTTTTATTTGATTTTCTTCTTGGGGGTCCGGCCCTGGTAAAAGTCTGGCCCTCTGACAAATATAGTTGATGACCCCTGGCCTATTGTGTGTGTAATAAAAAATACATGCTGGAATAAACTGAGCAAAACGTCGGTATTTTCCTGTGGGAAAGGGAGTATTTTCCTGTGAGACTGTGGGAATGTGGAAATGCTCTGTGTATATACATATATTTTAAACTTGAGCCATGAACACTGTAGGCATGAAATAATACTAGAACACCCCTTTTAAAGAATTTTAAAGCAAAGATGATATGACATATAAAAACAGAAGATGGCAGTAGTGCGTCATGAAGAATGCAAGCTACCGGTAAAACATAAAGAAGAAGAAGATCAGCTCATCTGTGTTTTGGCAGCACGTGTTTTTCTACAGCGGCAGTGTTTTGGATCCTGTGTCTTTAGTTTTGAGCAATGGAACGTTAGTGTTAAAATAGTTTTATATTTGTCATGATTCTATTAATGTTGGGTTGCTAAATATATATATATATATATATATATATATATATATATATGCGACCATTATCGATACTGTTATTTTGTTAAATTATAAACATTAACTCATTACAGGAGGATGGACTGTCGTAATTATATGTACGCTAACATTATATGTTTCACTCTCACAGGTGTGGTGCAGTCGGAAATCCCATCAGATCAAAGCCATCTTTTGGGTGTTGAGGTGATGTATGTTCAGTATTGTTAACCATTATTCACCAGTTAACACTAGACACCGCATTTATTCAACTTTTTTTTTTATTAACCATCTGATATTGCATACATTATGCGTCAGTGATGCATTTAATGAAAGTGATGGATCTGTACAGTGTTTTAATGTTTAGTAACGTTATGTCTCTTTTAAGGTTTGAAATGATCAGTCTCTTAAGCATTTCACTTTTTTTTTTTTATTGAGCCTAAAATGAAAACGTGTTGTATTCCTGTGAAAATAAACATAAATAACACTTAAAATATCTTTATCTCATACATACACACACACACACACACACACACACACACACACACACACATAGATAGATAGATAGATAGATAGATAGATAGATAGATAGATAGATAGATCGATAATTATTATTTATTATTGTTTTTTTGTGGTTTATCTATTTGTTTATTTTTTACCCCAGTCTGACGCATTTGCGTGTGTACAAATGGAAGTCTGTGTCGAGAAAAGTGCAGTGTGACCGCACCTTTACAGGGAGGTGTGTTGAAGGAAGTTAAAGCTAAACGGTGCCGGGCACCGGCCCTCCAGGACCGAGTTTGTACACCCCTGTTTTAGTATATCTTGATTAGCTGGTTCAGGTGTGTTTGATTAGGGTTGGAGCTAAACTCTCTCTGGCCCTCTATGATCGAGTTTGGACACCCCTGCTGTAGGCTGTAGTAATAAAGAATTAGAACGTTCTCTTTTTTGTTTGAAGGCTGTCAAAAATATGCAGTGCTTTTTCTTTTCTTTCTTTTTTTATTTTGCAAGCTCATCTGAATTTTGTTTGATTTTGTGTAAATTAATTATTTTACATCTGTTATCGGTCGCAGTATTACAAAATCCGGAGGGACTGAGTAATGCTCATAAATTCACACTGTATGATGTACAGAAACTTTGCAAACCAGTCAACTGTGGAATGTGGCTTTTCACAGTCTCAACATGGTGCAGATGCAGAGGCTTTCACTAAAGCATTTGTCAAGAATAGCATTCCCCATATGAAAGATGCAGCTATCGTTGATATGATGGCACGCAAGGCGGTGGTCCTGGAATATAAAAGACCGAAGAAAAGGGTGAAGAAGGGAAAAGCCAAGGGACTGAATGCCAAAGAAAGAAGACGGCTGCAAATATTCCAGCTCAAACCTGAACATCAAAAGTATGTGTTGGAGATTTCATCATAGCTTGATGCTTATACAGTACTCTGTTTTACATTATAGAAATGTATTGTGTTGAAAGTTCTGCTTATTATATGATTATGATTGTAGATATGAACTCTTCTTACCTCTGCATCAGCTGTGGAAAAGCTATATTGAGGATCTGTGCAATGGATTGAAACCAGGAAGGTAACAGGAAGATGCTCTTCAAAATTTTTGGCTTGTGGATATCATTTCATTTCCAGTCTTGCTAATGCTCCATGAATGTTCTGCTTGCTTGTGTCTTTTGAAAACAGCAACCCACAGGTGATCCAGCAGAAGCTCTTGAAAGCTGATTTCCATGGTGCTATCTTAACAGGTACGCCATCATGCACATTTGGAAATGTCAACCTACAAAGGCACACATTTTGTGGTTCAGCTGCAGTATTTCCAGAATTTCAATGTAAGGGTGATATTTCGAGGGTATGGAGGAACCTCATGATTTCACTCTCATTTTTCTGCCTTCTAGTTGTCAGATCGAAATGCCCTTCGTATGTGGGTCTAACTGGCATTCTTGTACAGGAACTGAAGCACATCTTCAAACTCATTACAAAAGAGGACAAACTAAAAGGTATTTATGTTGTGTAATGTGTGTGACGTTTAAATGAAATAAGTGAGCATAAGTAAAATAACAACTCCAGTGACTCGCGACCCCCACTATGCTCAGAGGTGGTTATAAGCATACAAATATTGCACACTATGGTGCACACACACCAATAGGAGCTATAAAAACATAAGCATATTGGCAACACAAAAAAAGTGCTACAGTCTTACAACCATATATTGTTTTATAATCATGATTCATTTAAGTTAATAGTCTCACTTAATGAGAATGGTGAGCACAATGTTTATAGCACAAGACAATTCTTGGTTTAATTTTGGACACTTGGAGCCACTTGATCATTCTCCTTGTTAGGTCGTGGCCTTAATTGTGAATGTATGTGAGTGCCATAAAGGTGTCAAAGTTTAACATTGTACCGTAAAATCAATCTGCTGCAACTAATGATATTGCTGTGATGTTAATCTAGCATAATAACCTTAGGGGTCGCAAAAAATATATAATAATTGGTAAAATATGATAATTCTAATAGTTTAATAAAATATATGAGATTTTTGGAAATTACTAAGCGACCCCCACCCCCTCATTGTCTCGCGACCCCCACTTTGAGAACCACTGGTGTAATGAATCTCAAATCTCATGGTTTGGATCACAATAGGTGTGTTCGACTTCATGATGACTGATCACATGGTGTCATCATCATTTATTTTTTAATTTATTACAACAAAAGATTTACAGTACAAATAAAACCGAATACAGTCTATACAAACTAGTTTATTTTTAAAATATAAGGTAATTATTTATGAATTAAATATATAACAAATGCATGAGAGAAATAAGGGGAAACAAGAGGGTAATATGAACATAAAAATGACACCCATACAATGACCAACAATCCATCGCAATAAAACTTTTTAACTCTATTTATCATAATGGTTTAATTTTCTTACAATAACATTTCTTTAAAAGTGCTCCATGTCTTTACTGAGGAGGACACTGACTGACTGGATTGATTTTTGTGCATAGACTTAGTTTATTATAGCTTTTACACTTTTAAAACATTTGTTCATTTTATGTTTTAGAAAAAGAGGTGTATGAATACAAGTAAAGCTTGCTTGTTTTTACACAATATTTAAAAATATTTAGCTAAGAAATAAAATCTAAAATATTAATGCATTAGTGTATAATTAAATTTATTAAATTCTAATATTCTTTTAATAGGACAAACAAAAATCTTTTCCATCTGGACCATTTGAAAAATTCTTAGCCTTTAGCCCCTCATGAGTCTAAAATTTCATTCATAATGGTCTTAAAAATGTCTAAAGTCTTAATTTAACTCTGTGAAACCTGCAGAAGCCCTGTTTTATGCATTATGAATGTATTATATCTTTGCGCCAAATTACAAAAACAAATTACCCTTATGTGAGGTGTTTTAATACAGCGTCTTATCGATCATTATCTCCTCTGGCAGCCATCATCAGTCCCATACTTTTTTTACTTTTTTCTGAAAGTCTTGATAACACCATCATTGAGTTTTTCTTGCATTATTTCAGCAAATAGCCTTGCAAAAAAATTATATATATTTTTTTAAGTTTACCCACCTATGACACCAGCTACTGAGAAACCCGGATGTGTGAAAAGTGTCTATTGGTCAAACTTCATACTAGGGTTGTTGTGGTGTACCAACATTTAATGACAACCACAATATTTCCAAAATTAAATACTTGTTATTACAATGTTTTCTGTAATATTGTGAAAACTCCTCACCAGTGACACTGTTTTACATGTTAAATATAAATTTGATTGATTGCATTATACTGTATATAGCTTGTTTTCTTTATAGATATCATAGTAATATATTTGTTTCTTTTGGCTCTAAAATTTGACAATATGATTTTTATTTAAAAATGATCAACTTTTTTGTTAACACAAGTGACAAAACTCCAGGGGACCACTACTTTCATTATATTTTACAATATTTACCATTTTTGTTATTCACATCAAATATTTGATTGTTTATGAATGTTATTGCATTTTGAATGATAGAAAAACTTTCCCTCTGTGATCCGATATAGTCCAGACTAAATGAAAATCATTTCCTTCCTCAGTCTACTCCCAGTCATTAGGCACCTTTCACAACCTCTTTGTACCAAATGAATGTGTCTTGTAGACTGACGTTTTCCCCACTCTCACTCCTTTTCCAGTTATACCAAAGAGGAACAGTGTGTTCAGTGTGGAGGTTGGTGGTTTTGTGTCTCACATCTATGGCAGCAAGTTTGAACTGCGCTCCAGTGAGCGATCAGCCAAGAAATTCAAAGTCAAAGGGACTATTGACTTGTAATGGAACACATTCACATTGCCTAGAAGATGTTGAAGAGAAGACATCCATTCATTATTCTATAGCAGGAGTCACCAGTCTCGTTCCTGGAGGTCCGGTGCCCTGCAGGGTTTAGCTCCAACTTGCTTCAACACACCTACCTGGGTGTTTCAAGTATACCTAGTAAGACCTTGATTAGCTTGTTCAGGTGTGTTTGATTAGGGTTGGAGCTAAAATCTGCAGGACACCGGACCTCCAGGAACAAGTTTGGTGATCCCTGTTCTATAGCATACCATTTATTTTGTTTTTAATCTAAGGAAAGATTTTATTTCCATCGCTTATATCTGAAAAACTAGATTCCTTTAATGTCCACAAGGGGGAGACATTATTTTATTTATTTTATTTTTTTTTGCAGAGCAGGAACAAGGAAATTTAATCAATTAATGTTTATATTTATGACCTCATTTATTTAACTAGGACAAAGTCAGGACTGTAAATAATAAATAAAGAAATACAAAAAAACAGCTACCTTGTCTTTAAGAGCATCTTTAAAGCTTTCTTTTAATGTCATTATGACAGTACATCCACACTTCACATGTGTTTATAGTGTATAGTTAATTACCAAAGTACATTTAGATGCTGTGTTTTTTAGAGTGTAGTGCAGTTTTGGGGATACAGAAAGGTGATGGTGACAGCTGGTACACCCAATCAATTTTTTTATTTATTAATTTATTTATTTGAAAGAAGTAAAATCCTGCATACAGTGCAATAGTTGCTCAAACATGTGAAAGTAATACATCCTTGTGACTGAGCACAGGTCTCATACGGTTCTGTTCTGGGTCAAATGGTAAATGCAAGAACTGTCAGTCTTTTTAGTTGAGTTAGTCAAACTGGCAATAACTTGTTCGTGATCCAATACAGAGTATATTAATGCAGATGATCACTAATACTCTTTAGCTTGAAAGCATACATTTCAATCTACATGCGTCATTGAAGGGTTGAACAGTGTGTCATGATTTATGAGTGGTTGCATCATTATCGTGCATCATCAATATGCTAAATTGGAAGACAGTTGTTTTTATGAACACTTAAAGATTTAGTGATTCATGTTCTTAAAGCATCTGTAAGTGTCAATGTACAGTGCTCAGCATAAATAAGCACACCCCATTTTGCAAATGAATATTTTTATTAATTTATCACTAAATGTAGGTCATATATTTTGGTGCATTTGAACAAAACAGATTTATTAAATGGATATATTTATTTGAATTAAGTTTTAATCACCAAACATATTTAGAAATAGAAAGATGAATTCATGCAAATTGTTGGAAAACAATAATACAAAATGTTATAATTTTTTTGTTTTTCTTGAATTTTTCTCTTTTTGAATGCGCACACACACACACACATATATATATATTTCCCTAACATTAAAATGTCGGTGTAATACTCCTTGATTAATACTAAAATGTCGGTGTAATACTCCTTGATTAATACTAAAATGTCAGTGTAATTCTCCTTGATTAATACTAAAATGTCGGTGTAATACTCCTTGATTAATACTAAAATGTCGGTGTAATACTCCTTGATTAATACTAAAATGTCGGTGTAATACTCCTTGATTAATACTAAAATGTCGGCGTAATACTCCTTGATTAATACTAAAATGTCGGTGTAATTCTCCTTGATTAATACTAAAATGTCAGAGTAATACTCCTTGATTAATACTAAAATGTCGGTGTAATTCTCCTTGATTAATACTAAAATGTCGGCGTAATACTCCTTGATTAATACTAAAATGTCGGCGTAATTCTCCTTGATTAATACTAAAATGTCGGTGTAATACTCCTTGATTAATACTAAAATGTCGGCGTAATACTCCTTGATTAATACTAAAATGTCGTTGTAATACTCCTTGATTAATACTAAAATGTCGGTGTAATACTCCTTGATTAATACTAAAATGTCGTTGTAATACTCCTTGATTAATACTAAAATGTCGGCGTAATACTCCTTGATTAATACTAAAATGTCGGCGTAATACTCCTTGATTAATACTAAAATGTCGGCGTAATACTCCTTGATTAATACTAAAATGTCGGCGTAATACTCCTTGATTAATACTAAAATGTCGGTGTAATACTCCTTGATTAATACTAAAATGTCGGTGTAATACTCCTTGATTAATACTAAAATGTCGGTGTAATACTCCTTGATTAATACTAAAATGTCGGTGTAATACTCCTTGATTAATACTAAAATGTCGGTGTAATACTCCTTGATTAATACTAAAATGTCGGTGTAATACTCCTTGATTAATACTAAAATGTCGGTGTAATACTCCTTGATTAATACTAAAATGTCGGTGTAATACCCCTTGATTAATACTAAAATGTCGGTGTAATACTCCTTGATTAATACTAAAATGTCGTTGTAATACTCCTTGATTAATACTAAAATGTCGGTGTAATACTCCTTGATTAATACTAAAATGTCGGTGTAATACTCCTTGATTAATACTAAAATGTCGGTGTAATACCCCTTGATTAATACTAAAATGTCGGTGTAATACTCCTTGATTAATACTAAAATGTCGGTGTAATTCTCCTTGATTAATACTAAAATGTCGGTGTAATACTCCTTGATTAATACTAAAATGTCGGTGTAATACTCCTTGATTAATACTAAAATGTCGGTGTAATACTCCTTGATTAATACTAAAATGTCGGTGTAATACTCCTTGATTAATACTAAAATGTCGGTGTAATACTCCTTGATTAATACTAAAATGTCGGTGTAATTCTCCTTGATTAATACTAAAATGTCGTTGTAATACTCCTTGATTAATACTAAAATGTCGGTGTAATACTCCTTGATTAATACTAAAATGTCGGTGTGATACTCCTTGATTAATACTAAAATGTCGGTGTGATACTCCTTGATTAATACTAAAATGTCGGTGTAATACTCCTTGATTAATACGAAAATGTCGGTGTAATACTCCTTGATTAATACGAAAATGTCGGTGTAATACTCCTTGATTAATACTAAAATGTCGGTGTAATTCTCCTTGATTAGTACTAAAATGTCGGTGTAATTCTCCTTGATTAGTACTAAAATGTCGGTGTAATACTCCTTGATTAATACTAAAATGTCGGTGTAATACTCCTTGATTAATACTAAAATGTCGGTGTAATACTCCTTGATTAATACTAAAATGTCGGTGTAATTCTCCTTGATTAATACTAAAATGTCGTTGTAATACTCCTTGATTAATACTAAAATGTCGGTGTAATACTCCTTGATTAATACTAAAATGTCGGTGTGATACTCCTTGATTAATACTAAAATGTCGGTGTGATACTCCTTGATTAATACTAAAATGTCGGTGTAATACTCCTTGATTAATACGAAAATGTCGGTGTAATACTCCTTGATTAATACGAAAATGTCGGTGTAATACTCCTTGATTAATACTAAAATGTCGGTGTAATTCTCCTTGATTAGTACTAAAATGTCGGTGTAATTCTCCTTGATTACTGTTTTATTGCTTTTATTTGTTAAATGTTCCTTTTATATTCTGCTTCTCTCTCTTTAGTACTCCTATGTACAGCACTTTGGTCAACCTTGGTTGTTTTTAAATGTGCTTTATAAATAAATATTGTATTGTATTGTTTTGTACTCATTTTGGACCGTTATAAGTTATTTTGTTAGATAAGCTCCATATTTGGCTTCAGTACTGACTAATCTAATGTATGCACAAATACATTGTAAAGCTTCCTATAGAATATATTAATTTAAATGAGAGGTTTGTAAGGTGTGTACTTGTATATGCTGAGCACTGTAAATGTTAAATCCAAAGACATATTTAAAAAAAAATTACTATAATGAACTAAATGTCGAATCTGAAATTGTTGGAAAATTTATGTTTTAAACTTTTTAAAAATGTGGCTTGAATTATGTTTAAATGCCAATCTTGCGAAATATTAGCTTCTTTATTTGGATAAAATCATCTGCTTAAATATAGTCATTATTCCAGTCTGAGGTTATCAATCAGAAACAAAAATATAATGAAACCATTCCTCCCACAACACTTCTATGTCTTTATTTTAAACAGATATACATTTTAAAGTGCATAAAAGTTCAACTTTGCAATGTTTTCATTTACAATCATAAAAACGCTCCACACAATGCTTCTCTTTGTCACCTCTCACTTATAGCAGCCCAAAGTGCCTGTATTGTATTGATATTAGGATCAAACACCCATCCACACTTTACCCATTGTTTCTACTCACTATATCCATCCATTACTAGATTCAGTTTCTATTGGTTGAACTTCCCAGTTTCAAGCGACATTGGAAAACACCACATAATACTTATTGTAATGCAATCTGGGTTGTCCGTGTTTAGAAAGCAGCATGTAATGCCATTCTAGAAGGACTATCTTAAAGATTTAAAGATATAGTTCACCCAAAAGTGAAAAACGATCATCGTTTACTCACCCTTGACATGTCCCTTTTTTTTTTTTTTGTCTTTGTTGGACACAAAGTTAGATTGATGAATTTTAGAAACCGATAACCATTGACATCCATTGCAAGAAAAACAAATACTGTAGAAGTCAATGGTTACAAGTTTCTAACATTTTTCAAAATAGCGTTTGTGTTCTACAGAAGGAGAATTAACCCGGTTTAGAACCGGAAGTCAAGGGTGAATAAATGCTGGCAGAATATTCACTTGGGTGAACTATTATATTAACATTTGTGCTTAAAAAGAGCTCAATTTTAAAGGGGAAATAAATACAATGTTTTGAAGTTATGTGGTTCTCTTTAAGTGAAGTTCGTGTAATCCTTGCCCACTTGCGAAACAAGGAACTAATTTTTTTTTTTTTTAAGTGTAACTTGTCCTGGTAAATTGGATTATATTTTTCTTCTCATTATGTGACAGATTGACACATCTTCTGGTAATGCAGGGATTCCCCTCCCTGCTAGGCACACCCCACAACAGTGTCTGCTTTATTTATTTTTTTCACTTTGTTTTTATACATAACTCTATAATTGTGGCTTACTAAGAAATCTTAATTCATTAAATAGTTACTGATCATAGCACAGATTTCTGAAACAGAGTTTTGAGTTATGTAAGCTGATTTCACCATACTACCAGTGTGAATTTACCAATCTGTTGTAATGCGTTTTATGAGAAAAGAGGTTCCTTACATTTAATACTTTTTCCTGTTAAGAAAACAGTGCAAGACAGACTTTGCTAATAGGCATGTGCACTTCCTCTCAATCTTATATGGTAGCAGCCTAGTTGTAAAATGAATTTCACATGTTCTGTGTATTAAATAAGCAAAACAAGCAAACTCTAACTAGCCTGTTGTTTTCATGCTGCATCCTTGTTTCATTCATTCATTTTCTTTTCGGCTTAGTCCCTTTATTAATCCGGGGTCGCCACAGCGGAAGGAACCGCCAACTTATCCAGCACATTTTTACGCAGCGGATGCCCTTCCAGCCGCAACCCATCTCTGGGAAAGCAACCTTGTTTTTCTCTTTAAAAAAACTTGTTAGGCTGGTTATGCCTCACCCAACGGGTTTCCGATCAAAGTGCTGCTGTTGTTATGAAACTATCGCTTGATAAATCAGATAATAAAGTTTTCAATGATCTATGCTCATCATGTTTATCAGATGAACAAATAGAGACCTTTTTCTCACTTCACCCCACATTTTTACAAATTGTAAATGGGCATTTTTTTTTAGCGAGCATAGATTACTGTCATTATGCTGTACACGAGCAATGTGGAAATTAGTTTATATTTGCCGAGGTTTTTTTACTTTTTCTAAATCTGCTTCTGTATTGGTACATGGGAGCTTTGTGCAGATGTTTTTAGTGTTTATTTGACCCTTTTTTTTTATGCAATTCATGTGTCAGTTTTTTTTTTTTTTTTTTTTTGTATTGTATTGTATAAACTAAATGTATACTGGAAACAAATCATGTAAATCCCCAATGTCCAATGCCTTTTATTGTTTGGTATTTTATGTTGCACATGTTGTTAAGTTTCCCACAACAGTTGCCCTTAATGTCCACTTTTTGAAGCTATAACTGTTCCTTTGGATTAACTTTCCATAATTTGCAGTAGTCTACTTTAATTTTAATTAAATTTAGCTTTTAATTAATTTTATTAATTAGTTTAAATAAGCTTTATCCTTTAATCTTCAGTAAGGAATATTACCTAGTTAGTTTTATGCATGATTTTAATTTATACATGTTTTAAATGAATGCAATGTGAAATAGCCTAGTCTTCAATAGCTGCATGTGAACTAATGCATTCAATTGAACTAGCGATTGAATCAGAAATGTCAGTTCAAAACCTTTTTGTTTTCATGCGTGTATCAATACACTGTAATAATATCCTGGTTGCCTTCAATTTTTAAGTTGAATCAATTATTATGAGTCCATTGAACTTATATTATGTTAAACTGATTTAAAACAGCTTGCGTAAGTTCTAAAATTAAGTTAGAACATGAATAACTTCGTTTAATAAGTTACAATGACCTAAAAACATGCTGTCAGGAATAATTTATCGTGTAATTTTTTTATTGAGTATTCATGCAAGTTTGGCAGTCAAGAACAAGGAAGGCTAAACCTCTAAAATAGTAGAGCTGGAAATTCCCCTTTGTAAACAGGAAACAAAACCTGTGGCAACAGTATAAAAGGACGTCCACCAGCCTGCAAATCAGAAGGAGAGATTTGTAGAGCTGAACACTGAGAGGATTGTTATTTTACTGTAGCTTGAAAAACGAAGAAACCATTCCACACCCAACGATAATTGACTGCTTTCCACGGAAATCAGGTATTTGTTAGCTCTCTTTTCAAGATTATTAAAAAAGTATATTATTGTCATTTATAGTCAATATTTATAGTCTATATTATGTCATTAATTGTAGGTGAAATAACTTTAATTGACCTCCTTGGTTTGAATGTACTGGAAAAATTTTTATAAAACTAAACCAAACTAAACTTTTCCTTGACATTATTTTGTCCGGCTGCAGGCATGGCAGAGCACTTGGCTTTTACCATTCAGAACCGTGAGCGAATTCAAGCAGTTGAAAGCTCGTTCGGCCGCACCGGTAAGATGCTTCGAAAACCCGGCCGTTTTCTTGTCGGAGAGGGGTGTTTGCTGAAACTTTGCCGACGTGGTCCCCAATCCAGAGTGTTCTACCTCTTCAACGACATCCTGGTTTACGGAAGCATCATGCTACCCGGTCGCTGGAACAATAAGCAAAACATCATCCCTTTAGACGAGGTACAGCAGGAAGATCTGGAAGACGGAATGGCCATGGCAAACCAATGGCTCATCCGAACACCACGCAAGTCTTTCTACGTCTCTGCTGAATCACCCGAGGAGAAAAGCGCATGGATGGACCACATTGAGCAGTACAGGACAGTCCATGTGAAAAATAAAGGCCTTCCTGCTAAAAACAGCGGAGATGACTTCGCGACACCGTGGATCCCTGATGTGGCTTCGGCCATCTGTATGCGCTGCTCCAAACGATTCACCGTTGCTAATCGGAGGCACCACTGCAGGAGATGCGGGTATATAGTATGTCAAGCTTGCTCAAAGGGCCGAGCCGTGCTGCCACACATTTCCAACAGGCCCGTGAGGGTTTGCCGAAATTGCAAGAACGACATGACAGACGGGATGAGACAGGTACAGGGGAAGATGAGAGCAAAGGGAAATCACTGGAAGAAGAACTCCGTCGAGGACACGCCAACACTGCCGGAGTTTGAGAACTCCAGTGATGAGGAGAATGAAAACGCAGACGAGTGCCACCAGGTGCCCACCAAGTGGTTCCAGTGCCAGGAGGATGACAGTTTCTCCGCGTACTGTTACATTAAGCCCGAGCACAGAAGTCCTCCGGTTAGTGGACACTTGAACTGAGAGACTGCGGTTATAAGGACAGATGAAAAACTGTGAAGTATTTTGCACTGACTTATGAGTCACTCTTTTGCACATGTGTTTTGTATTTGTTTGTATATTTGAATGGATATTCAGTTTTTGTTGTGTGTCCAAATGTTTTGTATTATAGCTGATGTATAACAATGTGCAGTGGGTACTAATAAAATGTTATTATAAAATACTTTCTGGTTGTTTTAAATGCACACACAGTTTTTGTGACGGTACATTTTTTATAAGGTTCCATTAAAACATTTACTACCGTGATCAAAAAATGATCCAAAAAAATTATGAAAAAAGATTCAACTTTTTGTTAATGTTAGTTATTAATGAAAATAAAGTTAATTAATCCTCCTACCCCAAAAAACAAATCTTACCATTTATTCATAATCAAATGAGTTTTAAATTAAAAAAAAAAAAAAAAAAGGTATTTTGAAGAATGTTGAAAAAACAGCCATTGACATCCATATTAGGAACAAAAGTACTATGGAGGTAAAGGACTGTTTTTTCTTCTTTTAGAATATCTTTCTTTGTTCAACACTCAAACAAAACTCAACCAGGTTTGGAAAAAGGGGAGGATAAATAAATGACATTTATTATTTTTGTTGAACTATCCCTTTAAATATTGTTAACCAGCACAGATTTGGTTATTAATAATGCATTAGTAAATGTTGTATTGTCCATTCTTAATTCATGCTGTAAAAAGTTTAATAGATAATTGAACAGTGTGACTGGGTAAATAATCTAAAATATTCATTCATTCATTTTCCTTCGGGTTAGTCCCTTATTTGTCAGGGGTCACCACAGAGGAATGAACAGCCAACTTATCCAGCATATGTTTTACGCAATGCATGTCCTTCCAGCTGCAACCCAGTACTGGGATACACCCATACACACTCATTCACACTCATCCACTACAGCCAATTTTGTTTACCCAATTCACCTATACCACATGCATGTCCTTGGATTGTGGGGGAAACTGGAGCACCCAGAAGAAACCCACACAAACAGGGGAGAACATGCTAACTACTGAGCCACCGTGCTCCAAATATTTAATGCAGACATATTAAATTCAATATAACAGACAAACCAAGTGTCTTCAATATTAGACACCACTTGCTGCTGTTAGACTTATGACGTTTAAAGGTGGGATAGTCTGTTATCCGAGTAGACAATGACATCATGCTGTGTTATATAACAAAACATTACACTGTTTCCAGGAAGTGATTTTTAGTGTTTTTGTCAAGCCCACAAATCTGGCTACTTTCCAATTAACACTTTTCACACACTTTAGGGTACATATATTTTGACACTGTATGAGATTGTGTTGGTTAAAAAAATGGTCCCACTTTATATTAAGTGTCCTTAACTACTATGTACTTGAATCAAATATAAATACAATGTACTTCATGTGTTTATAATGTATTGCAGGTATGTGTAGGCTTAAGGGTGGGTTAATGTGTAAGGGATGGTCAACAGTGTAATAATAAATGTAATTACAGAAATTAATTAAAGATGTAATTACATCCAGGTATTTAATCACGCATACGTATAATTTTAAAACACGTTTTATGCAACAAAAAAAAAGTACATTGTAATTAATTACTAATTTCAGTTTAAGTACATATAAGTTAAGGCCACCTAATATAAAGTGGGACCATAAGCATATACATAGTATTAATTTTTATTTGAGAAAAGTAAAACATTTTATTTTCTATTTACCTTGTGGAACATATCATTCAACAAAAATGAACTGAACACATTCACACATTAATTTAACTTAGTATTAAATATAAAAAACATGTGTAGAGTTAATAAATACTCATTTGAGTTAATAAATATCAAGTTTTTCACCCATTAAACCTTCTTGTAACGTTCTCCTCTCATCTTAAAAAGTAAACCAGTTCCTTCATTTACAGGAAAATGCATAGAAGGTCAAGTTCCACTGCATTTTCTATGCTTGTTTTTCTACGAACTATCAGTTCCTCTTCAGAAATGTGTGATGTAATCTTTTAATAACTATGACTTTCTTTCTCAGAACATGATTGTATTATTTGTTTGTAATTTTGTTTAAACAATGGAAGTAACAGAGCTTCATGTGTGTTCTTAAAAACAAACAACAACAATCTTTTGTTTTCCAAGTTTTTTTTTTTAATTAAATGTAATGTGAGGCGACACAGTGGCTCAGTGGTTAGCACTATCGCCTCACAGCAAAAAATAAGGTTGAAGTCCCAGCTAGGTCAATTGGCATTTCTGTGTGAAGTTTGCATGTTCTCCCCGTGTTGGCATGGGTTTCTTCTGGGTGCTCCGGTTTCCCCCACAGTACAAAGACATGCGGTACAGGTGAATTGGGTAAGCTAAATTGGCTGTAGTGTATGTGTGTAAATGAGAGTGTGTGGATGTTTCTCAATACTGGGTTTCAGCTGTAGGGCATGCGCTGTGTAAAACATGCTGGATAAGTTGGTGGTTCATTCCGCTGTAGCGACCCCTGATGAATAAAGGGACTAAGGCAAAGGAAAAGTAATGAATTTTGCCACAGTGTAATATTGCAGACACATGAATGACCAAGCAATTTATACAAGTTGAAGTTCTAGATTATATACTTACAGCTGAAGGCAAATTATTAGCTCTCCTATGAAATTTGAATTTTGTTTCAAATATTTCCCAAGTGATGTTTAAAAGAGCAAGGACACAGTTCACAGTTTCCTATATACACTACCTGACAAAAGTCTTGTCGGCTATCCAAGTTTTAGAAACAACAAATAATAACTTGACTTCTAGTTGATCATTTGGCTTCAGAAGTGGCTGATATGAAAGGCAAAGGCCTCTAGATTACACTTATTTTACCAAAATAATTTATGATCATACCTTGATCTTTAATTATTTCATTAGGACAGTAAGGTCTGACTGCGTAGACAAAAGTCTTGTCACTTAACAGAAATAATATACAGTAAAGAATATAAAGTCATGGTGCAGTGGAAAAAGAATTAATATTGTGTATGACTGAGCTTGAATGAATGAGCTTGGAGGACTGCATCCATACATCTCTGCAATGACTCAAATAACTTATTAATAAAGTCATCTGGAATGGCAAAGAAAGCATCCTTGCAGGACTCCCAGAGTTCATCAAGATTCTTTGGATTCATCTTCAATGCCTTCTCCATCTTCTCCCAGACATGCTCAATAATGTTCATGTCTGGTGACTGGGCTGGCCAATCTTGGAGCATCTTGACCTTCTTTGCTTTCAGGAACTTTGATGTGGAGGCTGAAGTATGAGAAGGAGCCCTCTCCTGTGGTTTGTAATGTAATGGGCAGCACAAATGTCTTGACACCTCAGGCTGTTGATGTTGCCATCTACACTGCAGATCTCTCGCACGCCCCATACTGAATGTAACCCCAACTCATGATTTTTCCTTCACCAAACTTGACTGATTTCTGTGAGAATCCTGGGTCCATGCTGGTTCCAATAGGTCTTCTGCAGAATCTGTGATGATTGCAATAGTATCTGGATGCAGCCTTTATGATGCTAGCTGAGATTGCATCACTCAGCAATGCAATGTCAAACACGATGCACTCAATAGAGTGAGTGATGTCACTGTGATGGGTAGGGTTAGGGGTGGGGTTACGTGAGCGCATTAAAAAGCATTGGATGCAGGTCAGATTGCACTGCACCGAGTCTGCAGCCAGACCCCTCTCGATGATTGGGACACAGTTCAACAGATGATTCATCAGAAAAACCTACCTTCTGCCACTTTTCCAAATGGTCAACTAGAAGTCAAGTTATTATTTGTTGCTCTTACAACTTAACTGGGATCAACGACAACACTTTCGTCAGTGTATATAAAGTAGAAGTCAGAGTTATTAGCCCATTTTGAATTTTTTTTTTTTTTCTTATTTATATTTCCCAAATTCTGTTTAACAGAGCAAGGAAATTTTCACAGTATGTCTGATAATATTTGTTTTGTTTCAGCTAGAATAAAAGCAGTTTTAATTTTTTTTAAAACCATTTAAGGACAACATTATTAGCCCCTGAAAGCCTTTTTTTCTCGATAGTCTACAGAACAAACCATCATTATACAATAACTTGCCTAATAACCCTAACCTGCCCAGTTAACCTAATTAACCTAGTTAAGCCTTTAAATGTCACTTTAAGCTGTATAGAAGTGTCTTGAAAAATATCTAGTCAAATATTATTTACTGTCATCATGGCAAAGATAAAATAAATCAGTTATTAGAGATGAGTTATTAAAACTATTGTTTAGAAATGTGTTAAAAAAATCTTCTCTCCGTTAAACAGAAATTGAGGGAAAAAATAAACATGGGGGGCTAATAATTCAGGGGGGGCTATTCTGGAAACAGAATAATCCATAACAATTGTCCAATAACTTGCCAAATTAACAGTTAAGCCTTTAAATTGCACTTCAATCTAATCTAATCTTTAAGATGAATTATAAATTGGTTACACATATTATAAATTGGTTATTTAAACTATTACAAAAAAAATAAACAGCTCTTGTCTTGTAAAATATTGTTAAATATGATTAATAGTTTTTCTTCAGATGTGTGTTGTGATCAAAAATATGTAATACAGATAATATGTAAAATACCTATTGGAAAGCAGGTCTTAAGAGCATGTTGATAATTGTTAGAGAGAGATATGGGGCGGCATGTGTCAAAAAATTTGATTGATGACCGCCACGCCCCTTTTAGGCGGGACTTCCGGTCTAAGCCCCGCCCCTTTTAATGTAAATTTTATAATTCCGTTAATTAGATTCTTATCAGTTTAATAAAATTAATAATTCTGGTAATTAGATTCTTATCAGTTTAATAAGTTTAATAATTCCATTAATTAGATTCTTATCAGTTTAATAATAATTAATAATTCCGGTAATTAGATTCTTATCAAACTAATTAAATTAATAATTCTGTTAATTAGAATATTAAACTAAATTAAATATTATAATATTATAAATTAGATTTTAATCAAATGAAATAAAACATCACAACCAATATTTTAATTATTGTAATAAATTATATTATTATAATTATACTATTTAAATTATAATATTTAAATTACGTTATTTTAATTATATATTATATACTATACTATTATATTATACTCATTCATTCATTTTCTTGTCGGCTTTGTCCCTTGCGGGGTCGCCACAGCGGAATGAACCGCCAACTTATCCAGCACGATTTTACGCAGCGGATGCCCTTCCAGCCGCAACCCATCTCTGGGAACTTTCACACACACATTCACACTCATACACTACGGACAATTTAGCTTACCCAATTCACCTGTACTGCATGTCTTTGGACTGTGGGGGAAACCGGAGCACCTGGAGGAAACCCACGCAAACGCAGGGAGAACATGCAAACTCCACACAGAAACGCCAACTGACCCAGCCCAGCCGAGGTTCGAACCTGCGACCCAGCGACGTTCTTGCTGTGAGGCAACAGCACTACCTACAGCGCCACTGCGTTGCCCCCTATATTATACTATATTATATTATAATTATTAAACTATTAGTATATAAATTACTGCCAAAGTATCTCCCTTGTGATGTTGCCTGCACGGTGGTATGACCATACTGTCTGTATCTGTGTGTGTGTCTCGGGCAGGGATGTGGGTGTGGTGGGTGGCTCTGGCCGGCCGTGTCTGTGTGGGCGTGTGGTGATAAGGAAAACGTTAGCTGACCGTTAGTCGATTGTTTGTGAAAGATAGAATTATATCTAATCTAGGCCTATATTGGTTCTCATGCTAAATAGTATATGTTAGTAGGTGATTAGAAAGTGTAATGATATTGCATATCTATATATTCAGAGGCAGCCAACTGTGTGTTTATGCGTGTGTGTGTGTGTGTGTGTGTGTTTATGTGTGTGTGTGTGTGTGTGTGTGTGTGTGTGTGTGTGTGTGTGTGTGTGTGTGTGTGTGTGTGTGTGTGGGTGTGTGCGTGCGTGCGTGCGTGCGTGTGTGTGTGTGTGTGTTGCGCACCAGGGTCTGACTTTGTGTGAATTCACGACAGACACGGTATTTAATGAATCTGCTTTTATTATTGCTCATTAATAGGTTATAAATATCTTCTGTTGTTTTTCACAATATTACTTCATTAGACTACGACAAGTTTTAAAACAGAAAAAAAGAGCGTCAGTCATATCATTTTAATGTATCTTTGTTCCAACTATCAATTTAAAAATATGTTTACAATATTAATCCAGTAAATAACAAATTGTCACAACATGTTAGGAAATTGTATCTATAAATGTAATGTTCTAAACTGTTGGTTGAAAAACACAGATGTAAATTCAAGTTTTTGTGATTAATGAAAAGTCTTAAACGGAATGTTTTTCTTTTGACTAACATGTTTTCAATTTATTTACAAGCATGTCTTGTAATTTACGGCACATATTCTAGAACAATTAATCTAAAAAACGTAATGTTTTGCACACTGGTCATCACTGGTGTAGATTTGAAAATAAACGTAAAAGATTTACTAAAAGGACTTATCAGTCTTTAGACAGCATTGTTATTTCTGTTTCAAAAGGTTAATAAAATATATTACTCGTTGTAATTGTGTTACTAACAATTGAAGCCAGGCAACTTAGTTAAGGAATTTTTGATTCAAACTGATTTTAATTCATTAAAAATACTTGATAATATAAAGAGAAGTATTTTTTCGAATATTGTTATAACACTGATATTTATATTAAGAACAAAAATTTTTTTTCAGTTTATCTAAAAACACTACAGATCCACCCCTTAGTTAACTTTACCTAATGTTCTACGGTAAAATGTATTAGTTTAACTACTGGATCCACCATTTTTATGTTTACATAACAGTGCCAAATCAAGTAAGTCTACAAATGTGTCAAAATTAGTTGAGGTCACAAGTAGTTCTTTAAAGTAGACTTACTACTTTTTACAGTGTAAATGATGCTTTTGTCACGGTTGTGATCTATCTGTTCTTCTTGCATCTGTGTGTTCCTTCTGTATGTTATGTGTCATGCCTTATGTGTTGTCGTGTGCGTGGGCGTGTGCTTGTTTACCTTCTGTGTTGACAGCGTGCTATTATCAGCTGATGCATCAGCTGACCTAATCATCCTCCAGCTGATCCTCATTTCACTGGCTATATATTCAGTTTGTGGTTACTGCTGTTTATCAGTCCGTTGCTTGTTCTTGTCCCTGTCTGTTCGTATCTTTGGATGCTCTGCTGTTTGTTCGTCGGATGACGATTTCGTTTGGCCTGTTGGAGTTCTTTGTTTCGTATTAAATTTTACTCGCACTTGGATCCTCTGTCTGGTGTCGTGACAGCTTTTCTTTTACCAATAGATTTAATTGAATCAAGATTATTGTCACTACACACATTTTTGTAGAGAGTGTGTATGTTGCTTTAAACTGAGTATTTTTTTCATTGACCTACTCATTTTTAAATTAACAATCTAAAATCTAACTGAATGTTTTTCACTCAGAATATAAAACGTTATCTGGACATTTCACTTGTAAAAGTGATGTTTAAAATACTATTCATTAAACTTAACGCATGACTAGAGTTTTGTTTTTACAAACCAAAGCATTGACCCAATTCAAGCTTTTGATTATACACTCTGTAGCACTTTTTCAACGCAAAATGTAAACTTTTTTATGCATATGCTGCATAAAATCTGTAATCACTGTCAGAGTTTGTATGTTGCAAAGCATACATGTTTTTAAAACTGTCGGTTCTCAAAAGTTACTTAACGTTGTTCCCTTTCTTCTGAAGTTTTTAAGAACAATGTTGCAGGGGGCTTTGTCAAGATACATTTCAAACATTAGATTCATACTGACACATACAACTTTGTAAAGTTCAAGAGAGAAAATCCCTAAGGAAAAGATTAAAACAAGAACAGTTTCATTTGGGGAAAAAAAGTGATGTTTTGAAATACATTCGTTATACCAATATGTTCTAATGGTTAGAATTTCTGGGTCTCATCCAGACGGCCTTGGCTCAACTCCTGATATGGTAATATTTTTAACCTCTAACGTGTCCCAAGTAACATTAATAACAACACACAGTTATTTGTATCGTCGTTGAATGCTACACACATTACTGTCAACAAAGCACATTCAAATCAAAGAGCAAACACATTTTGTTTTAAGAATAGTTTGCAGTAAACTTTAAGGCATGAATAAGTTTATTTCATCAACCCTCTAATGCAGAATGTTTTTGAAACATTAAAGTACGTTTTATGACCACTGTCATCTCATCAATTTATTTGACCTAATCCAATTTCTGTTGCACTTTTTAACACAGAATGTTTACTCTTTGCATATGTGTTAAAAGTCTGTCATTTTGCACAACTCTCATAGCATCTGTTACGATGCATACAACAGTAAAACGTACAAGAACCGTTTCTACTGCTAATTATCTTTTGTTGTCTAATTCTTCACAATATTTTTCACAAGAATTATGAGTGTACAAAACTAAATTGAATACTTGCCACTAAATCTGCATTAATATGTTTTTGCAAGAGTGTCCAAGGTACAATGTATTAGAAATAGACATTTAGCTGTGAAGCAGAAATGTATTCTTTTCAACTGTCATGAAAATTTGAGTTGTAAATGTTTTGGTTTTAAACCAAAGACAACCAACAGTATTATGTATACCTTTTGTTCATACACGTTTTCAAATGAATGATAAGTTATGAAATTTATTTGTAATAAATATAACATAAGCTTCAAACATTAATCAAACATGTAATGAACTTACACAGTCATATAGTCAAAGTATACTTCTTGCTGTTCCAATATAGCACATTAAATACCCTAGAGATTATGCTGCAGTACAATTTAGTTACAACTAAAACGTACCAAATTTAGTATTTCAAAATATGACATTTCAAGATAGCAAATTGTTAACTCAAGTATACAGGCCTTTTGTCTAGCTGCAAGTATACTTTTTATGTTTTTGTGTTTTCATTTTATGATTTTTTTCACTGCAGTAAGCAGTTAAATTAGTGTAATTATAAGAATACCATCTTTAATAAAGATTTGACATTTGACATGTTTGTTGACAATTTAGGATTTTTCGCAGCAATTAATTTTAGTTGAGTCAACTCAAACAAAAATATTCTCTGTGTAAATACTTGTGCCTGTAATATTATGTGAAAAATACACTGTAAAAAAAATGCAGGGTTCCACACAATTTATTCATGTTGTCCCAACACAAATCAGATTAAGTTAACACTTTTTTCACAAATTTATGTGGATTGAACATAAAAACATTAGGTTGTCTCAATGAAATGTCAAAAATTGTAGTTTGAAAGAGCAAAAAAAAAAAAAAAAAAAAAAATATATATATATATATATATATATATATATATATATATATATATATATATATATATATATATATATATATATATATATATAATATTTGAGTGTATAATGGGGGCATATGTTAAATTGTAAGCATTGTAAGCATATGACAATGAACAAGCATAGGACAAATAACTAAACCTTTTCTGTTTGTATAAGTTTAAATATATCTAAGTGAGGTTTATTGTTAATTGTACTCAAGTAGATACTTAATAAATACTCAAGTACAACAATCAGCTAACATTATTTGAGTACTTTACATATGTGATCTTGTAACTATTTCAAAAACCTAAAAATCTAAAAATGTGACAATATAATTTAAACATGTTCATAGAAAGACTGTCATTTCATTGTGTAAGTTGTTTGTGGCCATATTTTGGTAAATTCACAGACATATTAAAATAATATAGATTTTCAGCAAAACAAAAGATTTATCCCAGGAAGTTCTTTGCCTACGTACACGACTGTCTGCTTTTACAAAACAGCATGATATGTACTTTTGTATGTTTCTAACACTTTTACAATGTAGATTGCATCAAAGCTGCAGAATAGTGAATAAAAAACACTTTAATATTTCAAATTGTGGAAACATTCCACCAATCACAACCAAACAAGCCAGAGGCGACAGGTCAGGCTTTACATACCCTGACACATATTTACCTTTCAAAATGCTAAATATCCAACTAGCACAATCGGTAGGTTTAACTATTTACCAAGATATCAAGCACATGATGTTTAAAAATAAAACAAAAATACTTATTGCTACTCAGGAACAAGCATAGGTAAACAGTTTTGGTACTCTTTGTAGCAAATTGGTGAATGTTGGTACTCGTAGATTATCTATATTATAGTAATGCTAAAGTGTATGTTTATATATCTCCAGAACAAATAACGCATAACTTTATTTAAAAATGTTTTATGTGTTAACAGATCCAATTTAAGTAGGCCTAGATTTTTAACTAAACTCGACTTTTTAAAATAACTTTAATCTCATAACCAATTATGGATAATGGCTCTTAAGCTTTATCTCTTTCTTTACCTCAAAGGCATTGTAATAAGTTATGGAATATGGGTTATTTCATAAATGTTATTGTATTTTTTTAAATGTATATTTCTCTTAAAATAAATAGCGTGTCGACTATCATTAAATTTTTAATTCCAAAACGAATACGTAAGTGTAGATGTAAGCGTATTTTTTCTCGATCGTTCTTTTAAAAAGAACACTATTATGAAAGATGCTAATTTTCAAGTAAACGTGACTGCTTTGAGCCCTAATAGGAAACTAAATAAACAACTATAATGAATAATTTAGACTGCAGAATATTGTTGAAAAGCGTGTACATATTTGCGTAAAAACATTCAAATTTATTTTATTTTGTATGCCCACCAATTTTGAAATGTCTTCAGTTGAGCATTATATTTTGTCAACCTAAAACTTCCATGAAATGTAAAATTCTATAATATTAGTTCTCTAAAATCTTTCATTGTTAATATATTTATGGTATGACCCTGTATTTTTTTTTATTATTATTTTTTTTTAATCAAAATAGGTATCCCTACATCATCACGCCTATGTCTTAAATAAAAAAAAAGATGTTAACTAAATGTTCAATCATGACTTTTATGACACCATGGCATATGTTTATAGTACCTCCCAGTGAGTGAAGGCGGTCCTGATTGAATGTGTAGATAAAGCGATCATTATTACTTCTAGCTACCAAGGAGTAATGCTTTTGGGTACAGTCACTGATACCAGAACTTTCTACAAGAACCCATTGATCAGGAGTAAAAAGAAGATTGAAGACGTAAAAAGGTACTATCTTTGAGGACCACATCCTCTACTTTGGTCTTGTTTGCACTGAACTATTGCTGTTTAAGGACACCAACAGCATCTTTAAGATACTACTGTATATGTTACTGTGCAATATCACAGCGATCGTTTGCCAGCTTTGAAAGTCCTAAATGGATTTCACACCGTAATGGATATATATATATATTTATTATTTTTTTTTTTGCTCTTTCAAACTACAATTTTTGACATTTCATTGAGACAACCTAATGTTTTTATGTTCAATCCACATAAATTTGTGAAAAAAGTGTTAACTTAATCTGATTTGTGTTGGGACAACATGAATAAATTGTGTGGAACCCTGCATTTTTTTTACAGTGTATTTTTCACATAATATTACAGGCACAAGTATTTACACAGAGAATATTTTTGTTTGAGTTGACTCAACTAAAATTAATTGCTGCGAAAAATCCTAAATTGTCAACAAACATGTCAAATGTCAAATCTTTATTAAAGATGGTATTCTTATAATTACACTAATTTAACTGCTTACTGCAGTGAAAAAAATCATAAAATGAAAACACAAAAACATAAAAAGTATACTTGCAGCTAGACAAAAGGCCTGTATACTTGAGTTAACAATTTGCTATCTTGAAATGTCATATTTTGAAATACTAAATTTGGTACGTTTTAGTTGTAACTAAATTGTACTGCAGCATAATCTCTAGGGTATTTAATGTGCTATATTGGAACAGCAAGAAGTATACTTTGACTATATGACTGTGTAAGTTCATTACATGTTTGATTAATGTTTGAAGCTTATGTTATATTTATTACAAATAAATTTCATAACTTATCATTCATTTGAAAACGTGTATGAACAAAAGGTATACATAATACTGTTGGTTGTCTTTGGTTTAAAACCAAAACATTTACAACTCAAATTTTCATGACAGTTGAAAAGAATACATTTCTGCTTCACAGCTAAATGTCTATTTCTAATACATTGTACCTTGGACACTCTTGCAAAAACATATTAATGCAGATTTAGTGGCAAGTATTCAATTTAGTTTTGTACACTCATAATTCTTGTGAAAAATATTGTGAAGAATTAGACAACAAAAGATAATTAGCAGTAGAAACGGTTCTTGTACGTTTTACTGTTGTATGCATCGTAACAGATGCTATGAGAGTTGTGCAAAATGACAGACTTTTAACACATATGCAAAGAGTAAACATTCTGTGTTAAAAAGTGCAACAGAAATTGGATTAGGTCAAATAAATTGATGAGATGACAGTGGTCATAAAACGTACTTTAATGTTTCAAAAACATTCTGCATTAGAGGGTTGATGAAATAAACTTATTCATGCCTTAAAGTTTACTGCAAACTATTCTTAAAACAAAATGTGTTTGCTCTTTGATTTGAATGTGCTTTGTTGACAGTAATGTGTGTAGCATTCAACGACGATACAAATAACTGTGTGTTGTTATTAATGTTACTTGGGACACGTTAGAGGTTAAAAATATTACCATATCAGGAGTTGAGCCAAGGCCGTCTGGATGAGACCCAGAAATTCTAACCATTAGAACATATTGGTATAACGAATGTATTTCAAAACATCACTTTTTTTCCCCAAATGAAACTGTTCTTGTTTTAATCTTTTCCTTAGGGATTTTCTCTCTTGAACTTTACAAAGTTGTATGTGTCAGTATGAATCTAATGTTT
Organism: Danio kyathit; assembly: GCA_903798195.1. Lineage (NCBI taxonomy): Eukaryota > Metazoa > Chordata > Actinopteri > Cypriniformes > Danionidae > Danio > Danio kyathit. Next base: position 54,823,163 of record LR812525.1, read on the forward strand.
GAAATGTATCTTGACAAAGCCCCCTGCAACATTGTTCTTAAAAACTTCAGAAGAAAGGGAACAACGTTAAGTAACTTTTGAGAACCGACAGTTTTAAAAACATGTATGCTTTGCAACATACAAACTCTGACAGTGATTACAGATTTTATGCAGCATATGCATAAAAAAGTTTACATTTTGCGTTGAAAAAGTGCTACAGAGTGTATAATCAAAAGCTTGAATTGGGTCAATGCTTTGGTTTGTAAAAACAAAACTCTAGTCATGCGTTAAGTTTAATGAATAGTATTTTAAACATCACTTTTACAAGTGAAATGTCCAGATAACGTTTTATATTCTGAGTGAAAAACATTCAGTTAGATTTTAGATTGTTAATTTAAAAATGAGTAGGTCAATGAAAAAAATACTCAGTTTAAAGCAACATACACACTCTCTACAAAAATGTGTGTAGTGACAATAATCTTGATTCAATTAAATCTATTGGTAAAAGAAAAGCTGTCACGACACCAGACAGAGGATCCAAGTGCGAGTAAAATTTAATACGAAACAAAGAACTCCAACAGGCCAAACGAAATCGTCATCCGACGAACAAACAGCAGAGCATCCAAAGATACGAACAGACAGGGACAAGAACAAGCAACGGACTGATAAACAGCAGTAACCACAAACTGAATATATAGCCAGTGAAATGAGGATCAGCTGGAGGATGATTAGGTCAGCTGATGCATCAGCTGATAATAGCACGCTGTCAACACAGAAGGTAAACAAGCACACGCCCACGCACACGACAACACATAAGGCATGACACATAACATACAGAAGGAACACACAGATGCAAGAAGAACAGATAGATCACAACCGTGACAAAAGCATCATTTACACTGTAAAAAGTAGTAAGTCTACTTTAAAGAACTACTTGTGACCTCAACTAATTTTGACACATTTGTAGACTTACTTGATTTGGCACTGTTATGTAAACATAAAAATGGTGGATCCAGTAGTTAAACTAATACATTTTACCGTAGAACATTAGGTAAAGTTAACTAAGGGGTGGATCTGTAGTGTTTTTAGATAAACTGAAAAAAAATTTTTGTTCTTAATATAAATATCAGTGTTATAACAATATTCGAAAAAATACTTCTCTTTATATTATCAAGTATTTTTAATGAATTAAAATCAGTTTGAATCAAAAATTCCTTAACTAAGTTGCCTGGCTTCAATTGTTAGTAACACAATTACAACGAGTAATATATTTTATTAACCTTTTGAAACAGAAATAACAATGCTGTCTAAAGACTGATAAGTCCTTTTAGTAAATCTTTTACGTTTATTTTCAAATCTACACCAGTGATGACCAGTGTGCAAAACATTACGTTTTTTAGATTAATTGTTCTAGAATATGTGCCGTAAATTACAAGACATGCTTGTAAATAAATTGAAAACATGTTAGTCAAAAGAAAAACATTCCGTTTAAGACTTTTCATTAATCACAAAAACTTGAATTTACATCTGTGTTTTTCAACCAACAGTTTAGAACATTACATTTATAGATACAATTTCCTAACATGTTGTGACAATTTGTTATTTACTGGATTAATATTGTAAACATATTTTTAAATTGATAGTTGGAACAAAGATACATTAAAATGATATGACTGACGCTCTTTTTTTCTGTTTTAAAACTTGTCGTAGTCTAATGAAGTAATATTGTGAAAAACAACAGAAGATATTTATAACCTATTAATGAGCAATAATAAAAGCAGATTCATTAAATACCGTGTCTGTCGTGAATTCACACAAAGTCAGACCCTGGTGCGCAACACACACACACACACACGCACGCACGCACGCACACACCCACACACACACACACACACACACACACACACACACACACACACACACACACACACACACACACACACACACACACACACACACACACACACACACACACACACACACACACACACACAGTTGGCTGCCTCTGAATATATAGATATGCAATATCATTACACTTTCTAATCACCTACTAACATATACTATTTAGCATGAGAACCAATATAGGCCTAGATTAGATATAATTCTATCTTTCACAAACAATCGACTAACGGTCAGCTAACGTTTTCCTTATCACCACACGCCCACACAGACACGGCCGGCCAGAGCCACCCACCACACCCACATCCCTGGCCGAGACACACACAGATACAGACAGTATGGTCATACCACCGTGCAGGCAACATCACAAGGGAGATACTTTGGCAGTAATTTATATACTAATAGTTTAATAATTATAATATAATATAGTATAATATAATAGTATAGTATATAATATATAATTATAATAACGTAATTTAAATATTATAATTATAATAATATAATTTATTACAATAATTAAAATATTGGTTGTGATGTTTAATTTCATTTGATTAAAATCTAATTAATAATATTATAATATTTAATTTAGTTTAATATTCTAATTACACTGAATTATGATTTAATTGAATTGATAAGAATCTAATTAACCGAATTATTAATTTAATTAGTTTGATAAGAATCTAATTACCGGAATTATTAATTATTAATTAAACTGATAAGAATCTAATTAACGGAATTATTAAACTTATTAAACTGATAAGAATTTAATTACCGGAATTATTAATTATTAATTAAACTGATAAGAATCTAATTAACGGAATTATTAAACTTATTAAACTGATAAGAATTTAATTACCGGAATTATTAATTATTAATTAAACTGATAAGAATCTAATTAACGGAATTATTAAACTTATTAAACTGATAAGAATCTAATTAACGGAATTATAAAATTTATATAAAAAAGGGGCGGAAGTCCCGCCTAAAAGGGGCGTGGCAGTCATCAATCAATTTTTTTGACACATGCCGCCCCATATCTCTCTCTCTATTGTTACATTTTCACAGCTTTGCTTTATATGTGAATACGTAGAAATGAATAATTATTGATTTCTATTGTTTAGACTACTTCCGTGTTGTGTTTCTGATCTGAATGTGTGACGTGCTGAAATTTCCCCACACAGGTGAACCTGAAGACAACAACATTTCCAACACAAAGAAGCATTTAAAGGCAAATTCTAACATTTACTCACCCTTTACTTGTTTTATATCTTTATGAGTTTCTTTCTTTCTTTCTTTCTTTCTTTCTTTTAAACAGAAAAGAATATACTTTGAAAATGTTGGAAACCTGTAACCATTGTCTTTCATAGTATTTGTTTATCCTACTATGGAAGTCAATGGTTACAGTTTTCTTCACAATATATTGTGTTCAACAGAATAAAGAAACTCACAAAGGTTTGAAACAAGTAAAGGGTGAGCAATTTGAGCAAATGTTAGAATATTCATTTTGGGGGAACTACCACTTTACAGTAAGTATAAAACTGTTCATGTGTTTTTAAAAGATCTTTTATATGAGTAAAGAATCTGGCATAGAACAGACTGCTAGAACAAGCATAACTGTTTCACTTACAAATCAAAAACATCCTTCTCTGTGTTAAACAATCACTTTGTTTCAGGCAATTACTCTCAAAGTGATCAGAGAGCTCATCAATTTAGCATAATTTTGCCAAGGCTTAGAGTCGTAAGCGAGCTGTTATATACGCATGCAAGCTGACAAAGTTCATAACAATTGCACAGACAGTATATGGTGGGAGGTAAGGAGTAAACAACTGTTAAAAAAAGATTTTCACTCTTGCTTAATGTGCCCTACAAAATTTCCATGACAGGCTTTGGCACCATGGGTGGAAAATACATACAGTAACTAAGAAAACCAGTTAAGCAGGCAAGTTCAACTTTCACATGCTCGACTGGTTACCATAAATAGACAAACACGAAACAGAACACACTAATCTAATTAAAGCGATAGTTCAGCCCAAAATGAACATTTCCTCACCATTTACTCACACTCAAATGGCTCTAAACTTTTATGCATTTCTTTCTTCTGTTGAAAACCAAGCACGAAAAAAGCAAACCCAAAATATGTTCAAAAAAAGAATAAACGAAACTCAAACAGGTTTGGAGCAAGTAAGGAGGAGTGAATGAGGACAGAATTTCAATGTTTGGATGTACTATACTTTTAAAAACACTCACTTCATATACCAGCGGAATAATAATAATAAAAGGGTCAACAAACTAAACAAATTAGAGAAAAGTGACACATTCTGAAAGCTTTCAAGCTGTACTGTGCAGAAACTCCTACACACAACTTACTGTCTGAGCACAGCTTGATTCTGGGAATTGGAGTGAAGCAAAGCTCAAGATAAAGTTTATTTGTTAGCAGAATGGCACTAAACTGTTGTGAAAGCACAAAGGGAGTAAATGGGACTATACTGTAAATGCACAGGTTTGCATAAAAACACCTTAAAATAATGGTCTATTAGATAATGCTAACATTATTATTATTTTAATAATATCATTATATGATTATTGCTAACATAAACATATAGTAATACATTTATTACGCTATTTAATCATCTTTGTTAAAGTTAGTTAATGTTATTTAAGTTAAAAAAAAAACATTAGTTCATGTTAACTCATGGTGCATTAATTAGTGTTAACAAGCACAACTATGTATTTTATAACGCATTAGTAAATATTGAACTATGATCAGTATTGGAAAGAGTACTGAAAAACCATACTGAAGTAAAAGTACCATTACGTCCCTAAAAATGTAGTGCAAGTAGAGTAAAAGTATCTGTTGTAAATATTACTATTGTATGTATTGTATGTAAAAGTACTCATGAGTAGTGAGTATTACACTGTAAAAAAGCTGATGTGTTTACATGTAATTTGTGGATGTGTGTAAACGTAACATTCTGTAGTGCATTTAGTTATTGCCCAGATGGCACACAACGTCATAAGACATTAATATTAGGTTAGATTTAGGTTGTGATGTCAGGTGACGAAAATTCATTGTCTAGTCAGTATCTAAGGACAACGATATTTTGATGTCCAATAACGACGTCAAATGATGTTGATATTTGGTTGATTTTAGTGACCAAAATCCAACGTTGAGCCAACATTTTAAACCAACATCATATTGACGTCAAATACTGACATTTATTCATCAGGTATGGCAACCAAAATCCAACATCTGATAGACGTCATAGTTGTAACATCCACACAACATCAAAAACTGTAACATCATTAAAGGTTGATTTGAGGTTGGACGTTGGACATTGACGTCGGCCGATGTTGGGTTCTGACATCAACCCAATTTTCATTTCCAAACAAAACACAATTTTCCCACAACATTGGGGTACAACGTAAATCTAACATCATGTTGACGTCTTGTGTCTGCTGGGTGTTTAAGGCCATTTCGGTCTTCATACAGTAAACATCTGTCATTTCTCATCATTTTCTCATCCAAACAGTCTCTGGGTCAATGCGTGTAAAGATTTTGGACATCTTTATGGACACATTTAAGGCTTCTAAACAGTTTGCTGCAATTATAAATCACCCATGTCTTGAGGTAGGCAAGAAAAAATAAAGTAGTGACTGCAGACTGAAGGAAAGTAGTGGAGTAAAAGTGCAGATACTGCACTAAAAATGTACTCAAGGAAAAGTAAAAGTACACATTTTTAAATAATACTTAGCAAATTACAATTTCTGAGAAAAACTACTCAATTACAGTAATTTGAGTATTTGTAATTAGTTACTTTACACCACTGCCTATGATTAATAAATGCTTTACATGGGTATTCATACTTAATGTTAATAAACAATAACTAACATGGACCATTATTCTAAAGCGTTACCAAAAATAAAATTAAAATAAAATAAATTGGTAACAGTAAATTGGTCTCACTATTAACTAGTGGATTATTACCTGGATTTTATTAAGATATTAACTGTTAATTAGTGCTCATAATGTAGATATTCTGCTTGATCTTATTGGACATCCATAACACTAATACATAAACCTAACTACTACCTTAAAGACTATAATAAGCTGTAATTTAGGAGTTTATTGAACTGAAAGTCATAGTCAATTTGTTGATAAGGATAATTGGACCTTAATATAAATTATGACCATAAAATTAAGTAGGGTCAGCACAGTGGCGCAGTGGGTAGCACAATTGCCTCACAGCAAGAAGGTTGCTGGTTCGATCCCCGGCTGGATCAGTTGGCGTTTCTGTGTGGAGTTTGCATGTTCTTCCCGTGTGCATGTGGGTTTTCTCTGGGTGCTCCGGTTTCCCCCACAAGTCCAAAGACATGCGGTATGGATAAATTGGGTAGGCTAAAGTGGCCACAGTGTATGTGTGTGAATGAGTGTGAATGGATGTTTTCCAGTGATGGGTTGCAGCTGGAAGAGTATCCGCTGATTAAAACATTTGCTGGATAAGTTGGCCGTTCATTCCGCTGTGATTGCCCCAGATTACTAAAGGGATCAAGCTGAAAAGAAAATGAATGAATGAATAAAATTAAGTAAACACCTGAATTTTTGTTTTTAAAGGTGTTTCATTCATACTATCCACATTCATACTTTATATTTTAACAGTCATGAAGTAAATTCAAATGTTGCATACAATGAAGTAACTTTTTTGTTGTTGTTGGCAAATCACTGACGTTATTCAAGCACCTTGTCAACCCTTATGCACTTAAAATAAATGTTATTTTTGCTGCCAACAAAATTACAGTCAATGCTTGGGGCTATACACGACACTCTGTTTTGTTTTTTCCCCACTACCTTTTTGGCAATCACTGCATTTGTTATTTTACCAATGGCATAATGAGGGCATGTAGTTATATTTTGGTCTCCACCTAAGCTGCTGATAAAACATTAAGGCCCAGTTTCACAAACAGGGCTTAGCTTAAGCCAGGACTAGACCTTAGTTAAATTAGGCTATTTAAGCCACATTAATAAAAACAGCCTTAGAAAAAAAAAAACAATACTGGTGTGCACCTGTAGACAAAAAATGACACTGACATATTTTAAGACATCTCACTGCAAGTTATTTTCAGTTGAGACAGCTCAAACATGCAATTTAATCCATGACTAGCCTTAAACCTTGTTTGTGAAACCGGGGGTAAGAGTTATTAAGTCCAGACCTGGATATTATAGAGACAGTATGCGATCTTGAATAGAGGCAAGAAAAAAAAAATCTAAAGACAAAGTTGAGGAAGTGCTGGAATTTTCATGGAGAACCAGGTATTCTTCAGAAAAGGTGACATAAATAAGTTTAGCGCAAAAGCAGATCACAATATATACTAAATTTGTTTGAAGTTATTTTGTTCTTTTTTATTTCGTGTACATATCTAATACTTGTGGTGGTGCACCTGATCAACTGGTGTTTATACTGTGGTTTTCTCTCTTCTGACAGTATGTCAATGTAGTGAGTGCTCTTAGAAAAGTTATTTTGTAAGCACATGTAAACTACACTGAATCAGCACATAACCGAATAATTGAGACACTGTGGTTTAATGGCCAACCACTTCTCATTTTTAAAGAAATGCTGTGATGAGGAAAACTGAACAAAATTATGTCATCAACAACTTCATATTAATAACCAATTTTCCAAACATGAAAACAAACACACTTATTCTCTAAACTCAAGAAGCAAAACTCCCAGCACAACATTATAGGTGAAACAATAACTAGATTTAAATTGTAAATATCATGTACATGCTATTTCAGTGCAATTACAATGACACTCACCGGCCACTTTATTAGGTACACCTGTCCAACTGCTCGTTATCACAAATTTCTAATCAGACAATCCTATGGCAACAACTCAATGCATTTAGGCCTGTAGACATGGTCAAGACCAGCAGGACAATGTGCCATGCTACAAAGCGCAAATCATCTCAGACTGGCTTCTGGAACATGACAATGAGTTCTCTGTACTCAAAGGGCCTCCACAGTCACCAGAGCTCAATCCAATAGAGCACGATTGATGCACATATCTGCAGCAACTGTGTGATGCTATCATGTCAATATGGACCAAAATCTCTGAGGAATATTTCCAGTACCTTGTTGAATCTATGGCATGAAGGATTAAGGCAGTTCTGAAGGCAAAAGGAAGTCCAACCTGGTACTAGTAAGGTGTACATAATAAAGTGGCTGCTGAGTGTATGTAATTATTTATAGAGTAATTCTCTATAAACTACTCTAGTAATACTCTATGAAATCAAATGTCTGGGGTCAGTAATGTTTTTAAAGAAACTTTATTCAACCAGGTTGCTTTAAATTGGTGAACTAGCACAGCAAATACATGTAAAATATTACTCATTTCTTTCTCTTTTTAATATTGAAAATGACAAGATTTTTTTTTCTTGAACAACAAAACATATTAGAAAGATTTCTGAAGAATCATGTCACTTAGAATTGTAGTGGAATGAATAAAATTCAGATTTGCCATCACAGGCATACATTACATTAGTATCTCTCTGTGTGTGCGTGGTCGTACATGTTTGCATGTGTGCTTTGCAGAATTTTTGGCGAGCATAAGAGTATTCTGGTAGTAAATATCAGCCTGATCTCACAAGGAAACATAACTATTTTACGTTTTGTCAGTTTAGTGACTATTTCGTACAAATTTTATGAGTTCAGTCCTATGTAAATTAATGATTTTAAAAAGGAGATGTAGCACCTAACCGCAACCTAAATCTTTTTCGTATGAACGGCCAAAAACCAAATATCATTGATAGCCATGGGTTGAAGATAAATATACCAAACTATTTTACATTAAAGTTGCCAATATAGCTTATTGCAATAAAAACATAAACAATAACATTTATAACACAGTGGATTTCAGTGCTGAATACACTAGTCAAGCACAATCTGCCTTTGCCTTGATTTGCTCACCAAAGTCCTCTATCCGTCAGGTGACAGTATGCACATTTTAAACAGAATCAGATTAATTTACACCATTTAAACTGACACATTTAATTTCAGTTAGCTTTTTTGTAGCTTAACAATGTAACAAACAAATAAAGGGTTACATGAAATTTGAAATAACAATCTCTAAACCATCCCATTCTCATTCACCTCTCAGATGGGATGGCGGTTTAAATCAAAGGTTACCATGGGCCAACTTTGGCCAGCGGGATTGGGCATCTCTGCTTAAACCTAATTGTCATTGGGGAAGAGCAACTCATACTTAATTGTACGAATTCATATGAATTATCCACTAATTCAAAAAGTTACGAATTGCTGTCAGATTGTGTTGCAGCTATTATGAACCAGGTAAACACAAACAAATAAACAAAGAATTTAGAGTACAGTACATGTATTGATTGTTTTTCCTGCAAATATAATAATAAAGTATTAATCATGCTAAAATAATTGTTATATGTTGTTACAAAGTTTGCAGCACTATTAAAAAAACTGAAATTTGGTGCAGGCAATAAAGTTGTGATTGTGTATTTAGTGTTCTCTTAGACTTTCCTCAGTTAACAATGCAAATAAAAACTAAAAAGCATTTAAATTCATTCATTCATTCATTTATTTTCGGCTTAGTCCCTTTATTCGTCAGAGGTTGCCACAGCAGAATGAAACTGCCAACTTATCCAGCATATGTTTTACACAGCGGATGCCCTTGCAACTCCAACCCAGTACTGGGAAACATCCATATACACTCTCTCATTTACACACATGCACTACGGCCAATTTAGTTTATTCAACTCACCTATAGCGCATGTATTTGGATTGTGGGGGAAACCGCAGCACTCTGAGGAAACATGGGGAGAACATGCAAACAGAAATGCCAACTGGCCCAGCCGGGACTCGAACCAGCGACCTTCTTGCTGTGAGGCGACAGTGCTAACCACTGAGCCACCATGTCGCTCTAAGTATTTAAATATATATATATATATATATATATAATTTTTTTTTTTTTTCAGATAATGGAAATTTATATCTGACTCTGATTCAGGTCATATTCCGCATTTTTAGAAAGTATATTTTAGCTCATTAAATAAATAAATAAATGTTTTTATTTTTTTTATTTTTTTTAGACAACTAGTAAGAAGGACAGTTCACCTAAAAAAATATTCTGTCATTATTTTCTCACTTTTTTTTGCAGAGATTGTATTTTGAGAAATGTCTTTTAAATCCACACAGTGCATGTGCAAGTGTAAACAAAACTGACGTTCATTTTTAATTTATGTTCCATAGAACAAAAACAAGTCCTACAGTTTTGGAACAATGTCATGGTGAGTAATGACAGAATTTGTTTTTCTTTTTTGTCCTTTTAACTGTACTTAAATGGCTCGTCATGTACTTTTGAAATCATATGTTTTAGAAATGATAAATGTTTTCTTAATCAGTTCGTTTAAACATGCTACATTTTTTAATTCGAATTATCATATGAAACCTAAAAAAAAAAGAAAAGGAATAGACCATGATGCTTACAGTGCACATATTATTACAGCATTATAATAAAGCAACAACAAAACAACTAACAAAATCTTCATAAAGTTAAAGGTTACACCTTAATTTAAGTTACAATTCACTGTATTAACAAACCATAAACTAGCATTTCTATCTTAATAAACTACTAATTAGCTGTTTATTAGTTAATAAGGTAGTAATTGGGATAAGGAATCCATAATAAGATCATGCTGTATAACTATATCTTAATAATAGGTAATAAGCCAGTAATTAATAGCATGAATTAGGAGCTAAACTAAAGTATTACCAAGTGAAACGTAGATTAAGCAGCTGTCAATAACCCACTATTTTTGTCCATATTCTATTTTGGCTCCGAGCTCTTTAGTTGCAAAAGAGATCAAAGTAGTAAGCACTCGCATCTGTAGAGAGGAGTTACCCATCACTAGAAAAATGAGTTGTGCCATGTCAACCCAATCCAGATTGCCCAGCACAGCCATGACCTCAGAGTACAGTTTATTCTTCTGTTGGGGAGACATCTCCATGATGATCTGTTGAAGAGGATGGAATTTGCCACTAGTCATCCACCATCCAAACACACCTCCCAAAGCACCGCCTAAGCATCAAGAAAAACAAAGAAACTAAGGCCCAGTTTCACAAACAGCGCTTAGATTAAGCCAGGACTAGGCCTTAGATAAATTAGGCTATTTAAGCCACATTTATAAAATGGCCTTAGAAAAATATATTACTGGTGTGCAACCTGGAGACAAAAAATGACACTGACGTATTTTAAGACATCTCACTGCACGTTATTTAGAGTTGAGACAGCTTAAACATGCAATTTAATCTTGACTAGCCTTAAACCTTGTTTGTGAAACCGGGGGTAAATGTATTAACTTTCAAATTGTAATCATGCTAAATGACCTTAACATCCACTCTGTTGATTGATTTATTTTTACTTTTTCTATATAGTTTAATTATAGTTAGAGATGTCAAAGAACACTTTTTTGTCAATTCAATGTGCAATTTTTATTTATTATTTTATTAAACTAAATTAATGGTAACTTTTTCTTGTGATACATCCACAATCGCACACTTCCCAACTATCCACTTGTCAAAAACCTATTTGAGTTTCTTTTTTTCTGTTAAATATGAAAGAGGATATTGACTAACGAAAGCTGTAAACCTGTAACCATTGACTTCCATAGTATTTATTTTTTACTTACTATGGAAATTAAGGGCTAAGCAGTTTCCAGCATTCTTCAAAATATCTCCCCCTAGGTTCAATAGAAAAATAAACTCTTAATGGTTTGGAACCAGTGGAGAGTGAGTAAATTTTCATTTTGGTCAAATTATCCCTGAACCTTCATTATATAGAGAAGAGGTTAAGGATATTCAATAATAATAATAATAATAATAATAATAATAACAATTCTGTTATGATTTATTTACCCTTGACTTGTTACAAACAACAAGTTTTTATTGATATTGTTCTGTTACACAAAATAATATATAGGAATGTTATAAATCTGTAACCATTGACTTTCTTAGTATTTGTTTTTTTCTTTAATATGGAAATCAAGTGTAAGCAGTTTCCAGCTTTCTTTAAAAATATCTCCAAAATATTTATTTATATATATTTTAGAAATAAAATAACTTGTAACCATTGACGTCCATAGTATTTGCTTTTCCTGCTATAGATGTCAGTGATTAGGCTAAATGTTTTTTTTTTAGATATCTTCAAAATAATTTCTTTTGTGCTCAACATAATTAAAAAAAAAAAAAAAACTCAAATTGGCTTAGACATAAATTGGCTTCAGTGTGTGTAAAATGTATTTGGGTGACTTATCCCTTTAAAAAGGAATTTTCAGATTTTGATTAACCAAGACATTTTTAACGTGGACTAAATTGCTCAAAATATTTATTCACCAGAAAAATATCAATGTACGCAAACAAAGTAGCCAAAATACTGTCAATTTTGATTTCATGACATTATTTCAAAAATATACTTTAGTTTAGATTGTATTAAAGCACCACCTAGTGGTTATGACGTGCATTGGGTTAAAGTTTACGGATGACATGAAATCATGCACACGAGCGTACATACATACCAATAAATATACCGGTTGGACCTCCGAGTAGCCCACCTACAAAAGCCCCTCCGCCGGCGGCAGCAGCTCCTTTGCTGGAGTTCTGGAGAGCCGCTTTAATCTGCCTGCTCTCTGAAACCCTACTGCAGAGACCCATCACATCATCTATTTGTCGGTTCATTGTGTTGTGCTAAAAAACACAGCCTATGAAGGAGAAACATGAATCAAAGAGCTGTCTATTTTCAGTTGTAGAAAGATTGAGCACTGTACACAATGCATTTAACGTATGGTTATATAAAAAACAATAACCAGCTATAGCCTACTGAAGATGTTGTGATAGAGGAAAAACAGAACAAAACTAAACTAGCCTAACGTATCGACATTAAAAATATACGACTGCTTTATTTAACGCTGTGCCAAGTTAGCAAATTAATTTAGAGCTTTGGTAAAACTTTCAGACTTTAGCCTACCTTCGACTTTACTTTCGGATTGAGAAATCAGTTTGCGAGTGACATCATCGTCACGCTTGCGCGCTCTGCTCCTCCGCCTTTAAATGACGTTATGATGATTGTTTAATAATGCATTTTTATCAGAGTATGACCGCAACATAATACAACTGTGATTGAGAAACTGTCAAACAATCAGCGAGAAAACGGTGCAGTATCGTATACGCTTCTCATTAGATCTACCTGTTTAAAAAGTATACCTGTCATGAAATAAATCCCTGGGTACAGTGCCCATGAAGCAAAATAAAAAATAGAAAGCTAAATCTAGCTTTTAAATTGATGCTTTCTATGGGATGCTATACAATAAGATATTTGTGCAAATATTTTTTTACAACAAATTTGTCATAACCAAGCCAAAACTGGAACTATAGGCTAAATTGGCTATACCCCAATACTAATGTTAGGAGAAAATATTAAATTAAGAAGAAAATAGAGAGAAAGAAATATGTATATTGTCTATTGTAAAGTGAGTATTTGAACAGACATATATCCACATTTTATGGTAAGGAAGGCATTTTTTATCTTTTTCAAATATGCAACATGCAGAAGGTCTTATTTTTATTATATTTATGACATGCATATTTTTTTAGGTAAAGTTTGGGTCTAGGTCATTTAATATAAATAAATAAATGTGTACATATTTATAAATATTAAACAATCTAATTACAATTTCTAAGTTGCTTTGGCTGAAAAATGTCTGAATAAATAAATGTAATGCAAATTTAAATGCGGCCATTTTCATCAAGGTGGAGACGGTTCTGTTTGTAACAGCATGTTCTGTTTGTAGAGCACGAAGAATGATTGAGAATTTTTTTTCCACTAAGATGACTGGTTTAAATTTCCAGAAAAAAATAGTTTTCTTCTTTACTCAGTGTATGAGACTGATGATGGTTAAAGGAAGATGCGGAAACATATTGGGCAAAATGAGACGATGTAAAAGAGAAGAGATAATGTTAAAGAAAAAGCTTTTAAATATTTTGCCGCCTAAGAACCTATATCTTTTTTTTTTCACTTCCATCCAAAGCAAAACCCAAAAAAGCCCTTCCTAACATATTTATAAGCAAAGACAAATTACAGTAGGAAATGGTTGACATTCTGGGAAGAGCCACACTGTATATGGATGCATTTAGCAAACCCTCAGACAATTATAGTTCATTTGAATGGCCTAGGTGGGTGTGTAATTTCCCGACCTGAAATTGTGTCTTACAATGCTCATATTCAGTACAAAATTTGTTACTTTATGCAAACATCTTATTTACTGAACATATAAAAGCATCATGTCCTGTAATCATAGAGCGAGTTTTACTTGCAAACATTTCTATTGCTCTATTTCTATTGACTGATTTTGAACTTTTGGAATGGTCACCTTTCACATTACCCACTGCGGTGTCAAAGTAAATACAATAAGAAAAAACATTTTGGAACAGTCAAGCCATCAAAGAAAAATCACATTTACAAGCTGATGCAGTCAGTGAGATAATTTAAGAAATGTATTTTTATTCAGCAAGGATGCATTAACCTGATTAGAAGTGAGAGTACACATGTCTGTTTCAAAGAATTAGTGTTCAATTTAATCTTTCTATTCATTATTGAATCTTGGGGGAAAACAAAATGAAAATCTTTATCTATTCATTCATCAGCAGGAAATCTGCATATTAAATGAGTTCTGAAGAATCATGTGGCATAGAAGACCGGAGTACTGATGCTGAAGTCCAGTGTCTGGGAGCAGACTTGAACATGCCTGCTCAGACATGAAGTCTCAGACATGCACTCTTAGACACATGCACTTCAACAAAGTAAAAATAAGCTCTTATAACAAGAATAAATTTTTTTTTAAATTGCTCACTTATGTTTAGATGTCATGACAGAACTTCCTAAAATAACCAATAAACACATGGAACAGATGCACGATGATACATAACTCAATAGAGCATTTTTTAAAATCAATATTTGTTTACAATTACTTTACTGCCGGTTCTTTGAAGAGTTTCTTTTATCATCCCTTTAAGTTGCTAAATGAACAAATGTCCTATATGTATGTTATAGAAAGTTGATCAAACCTGTAACATTAACGCTAGTGGTCAATCTTCAAACTTGACCTCAGCTTTGAGCTGATTTTTAGTGTAATTGAGTATAGCACCAAGCACTTGCTCTTGTAGAGTAGAATTCCCATGAACCTGAGCCATCAGCTGAGGAACGTCAGTCCATTTAAGTGAACCCACTATGGCCATGACATCAGAGTATAGTTTGTCCTGCTGTGAAGGAGTCAGTTCCATGAGGATTTCAGGAAGAGGTCTGAACTGACCACTGGCCATCCATGCTCCCAGCGCACCTCCCACAGCAGCACCTTCGGTAATACAATAATGATATAAAATGACATGATAATGACATGCAATGATAATACAGCACTATCTTTTGGTTAAACAGAGAGTTTGCGCATGCAAAATAAACATTTGAAAACGAACCGACTGCAATGCCAGCTGGACCTCCTATCAGTCCTCCGACAAAAGCACCTCCACCGGCAACTGCTGCTCCTTTAGCCGAGCCTTTAAATGTGGCTTGTATCTTCTTATCGGCGGAGATTTCACAGCAAAACTTTATAATATCATCTTTTCGATTCGCCATTTTGACGGATTAGAGCCTAAACCTGGCGATAAACAATGATAAACGAGTTCAAACTCAAAAATATTAGTGTTATTATGGACGCTTTAAGTAGCTAATATAAACAAATAGCTTTAACCATTTCGTAGCCTTTGATTTTTCATGCCAATTTACTACGAACTGTAACTTTAAAAACCACTTGCCTACCTATGCCTATAGCCTTTAGGCTACTGAACGTTTTAGAGGATTTGAAGTTCTTACCGTAGCTACTAATGCAGAGTTGGAGCACGTTAAAATTACTTTCGGTCTTACATCCATAGTTCTTATGACATGGACTTCCGCACTCAGCAGCTCGTGCGAGCCATTGTTCTGTGCAATAATTTGAATGTTGACTTCACACTCTGATTTTAATCAGGTAGAACTGTAGTTTACCCATGCAGCAAGAAATTCACCCGGCATGACAAGAAACTAGAACAAAAAAACATTTCACTTGTAATTTCATGTAATTGATGTGTTAAAAGAAGTTCACTCAAGTTTAACATCCACCGGGATCCAACCCAGAAATTAAATTTTTATTGTGTTAAAGAATTGATCCACAGAAAAAACTTTATTAGAGTAACTTCCGTTATGCGCAAGAAAGTAATGTGCTTCACACCATACAAACGTTATTGCTTTTAATTTTAATAAGAAAGATAAGTTGCAGAGAAACAGGAACAGACGCAGATCTGTCTACATGTCATAATTAAAAAGGAACCACTGGCTGCTTGCTTTAACTCTTTATTGGTCACTTTCCATACTGCAATTCAGCATTGAGCTCTTTGGTGGCATAAGTGTGTATAGCAGCAAGAACTTGCTCCTGCAGAGTGACGCTCCCCATAACCAGAGCAATGAGACTAGCCACATCTGCCCAGTCTAGAGAGCCCAGAGCAGCCATGACATCAGAGTACAGGATCTCCTTGTATTTAGGGGGAAGTTCCGCAATGATCTCAGAAAAAGGTTTGAATTGGCCACTGGTCATCCAAGTTCCCAGGAGACCTCCCAAAGTCCCACCTACAATAATATGACAGATCAATATATCTGGGAGTCTATGTGTAAAGGCATATAGCATTAATAAAATCTGTGTTCAACTTTCAAAACATTACATCAAGGCAAAAAATTTGAGTACTATGAATTCATGAATTCAAATAATAATAAAAACAACCCAATAGGATAATAAGCGTAACCTAAAGGTTCTTTATTGGTACTGATGGTACAGTAGGTTCTTTACATGAATAATTATTTTAGATCATAAAAATGTTCTTAACACTATTTAAAAAATGGTCCTTAGAAGATATTTTCCTAAAAAGGTTATTTGGGCAGCCAAAAAAAGTATGGTCTCACTGTGAAAAACTTAGTGTAATAGTGTAATGTTCCAATATGAAATCAAAACCTCTTTATGCATCAACAAAAGTCTAGACTAAAGCCCTGAATAACCACTGACCCTAGAACTGCCTCGATGAGAGGAAAGTGGGCTGTAAAAATAAGGTTGTGAAACACTGCACTCAGCACCACCCTGTGATGAAATAGATGAAAGTTCATGTATTGCACTAAAAGAAAAGGGTTGATCCTACCAACAGCTATACCGGCTGGGCCTCCGACCATTCCCCCTACAAAAGCACCTCCACCCGCTGCTGCTGCTCCCTTTCCAGAGCTCTTCACTGCTGCTTTGATCTTCCTGCTGGCTGAGACCTCACAGCAAAGCTGCATCACATCATCCACTCGACTGCTCATTGTGATGTCAGAAGAGACCCTAGAAATAAACAATAATAGATCATTTGCCCTTTTACACATGAATGAGAAGAATAGAAACTCGCATTCATATGCAAATGTTAACCAAACCTATTTTGATCAAGTTTCTTCTTGAGCATCAGGGACCATTGTAACTAGCATACTGTTTAAAGCATATATTTTATTTTTGTGATACACTCTCAGAAATAAAGATACGGGAGCATTCACTAAAGCAGTACCTTTGCAAAAAAAGTACAACATTTAATCTAAAGTGTCCATATTTGTACCTCGAAGGTGCATAATAGTATGTAGAAAGTATAAAAATGTACAACTTGAAATTTTTTATAAAAGTACTTTATATATAGTGCTCAGCATATATAAGTACACCCCTCACACATCTCTTTTAAACTGATATTTTTAATTGGAAGCTATACGATATATTTGTGATTATACATTAGATTAGTCAGTACTGAAGCCAAATCTGCAGCTTATCTAACAAAATAACTTACGATAACAGTCCAAAAACTAGTACACCCAAATTTATATGTTATAGAAAAATATTAAATACAAATTGAAAAAAAGAGAAAAAATCTAGAGAAGCAACAAATTTAAAAAATATTTTTTTTTTGCAATATTTAGCTTGAATTTAATTGTATTATCTTTCAATTTCTAAATTTGGTGACTAAAATATTAATTTAATAAATATATCTGTTTAATAAATCTGTTTTGTCTAAATGCACCAAAATGCATATTGACTGAGAAATGGATACAAATATTCATTTTCAAAATGGGGTGTATTCCATTATGCTGAGCACTGTATACTTTTAGGTACAAATGTGTACCTTTTAAAAAGATACCTCCCCAGAGACAGCTCTCATAACTTTATGAGTTGATTCAAGTTTCTGTGCACTTAGTGATAGTATTTATTTGCATTTCATAAATTCTGCAAGCAAACACAGGAAGTGTAAAAACAAAACATATACACTTGTTTGGAGTATAGTCAACATGAATGATAATATACTAATATAATAAGCACTAAAACTTTAGAACTTCTTTTTGAAGCGCTTACCTTTTCTTCTTTAGAGGGGAGCTCCCTGATGCCTGTTTCATTCACAGTGGCTGAAATCAGTGTGGGATTGCTCAAGTTCTCCACACTTTCACAGTCTTCTCATCTGATCTGGTGTAATCTTTCTTGAGGAACCTCTCGCTTTAAAGGGGCCATGAATTGAAAATTCTAATTCCCTTTGAGCTTTTGACATTACTGTACCACCAATTTGTAGACAGTATGAATTAAGAAAATAAGAGACAAAACAGAAGATTATCAATGAAAAAAATACTATAGTACTTTATAATATATACTACTTTTGTGTTTTACAGAGAATTACTTGAATTAATCTGTTGTGGTAAATAGTTGCTGTGGTAATACAACAGCCACTAATATAAACAAGTTACCCAATACATAAAGTTCTCTATATAATATTACAATACACCACAGTTTACTGTTGTAAAAACTAAAGTATACTAAAGTATTCATTACAGTTTATTAGTCCACTTAGTTATAACTGTATGTGGTGGCATTCATTAACAATGCTGTAAATATACTTTAACTCTAATGGTTTAATCTACTAAATTATTGTTTTTATTGTTGTACAGTGTGTTGTTGTGTTTTGTCAAACATTACTAACCTGATACTGGAAGAAAGGAAGGGAGTAATGTATATTTATATAACACATATACTGTGTATTCCGATTACACAGCTGTAGGTGGAGAGACAGTGATAGAGCCATTGACAGAGCCAATTCCATAGGTGTGGATAACTGGGAGGCCATGAAGAGCTGATGGAGGGAATTTGGCCAGGATATAGGGTTACACCCCTAACTCTTTAGAGGTGCCACAAGATGTTTTAATGGCCACAGAGTTGGGACCTCGGTGTAACATCTCATCAGAAAGACAGTGCTCAATGCTGGGAATTTGGAATGTCCCAATTCCAGTGTAGACATAAAGACTGATTATATTTGATTCTATTGTCTTGAATCAAGTGAAGTGACACACACCACATCCAATGTAGACATATCATAACATGAAGAATAATATAATAGGAATAATAATTACAAATATAGAGCAATATTCAGTAAAATGCTGTTCATTTGTTTGCTTTGATTTCCAGTATTTTAGTTTTTAAAGGAGATACAGTCTGACACTGAAGTAAAAAAAATTTTTAAACCACGTGTCTCAACCATGAGTAACCATGTTTTAAAGTAAAAGTTTCACCATTACTTCATCTATATCATTTGCATACAAAGGAATTGACTTTAAAAGATTTAACACATAAAACGGCAAATAACCCAAATAAGATAAGAGTCCAGGTCCACTCAAGACGTCTCCATGACCTCTGACCTGGCTTGGTAGATCCTAAGGAAACAAATCATTTATCATACAGAACAAGCAATGTCACATTAAGGTCATCATATATGGTAGGCCCTTAAACACTCTACTTTATTAATAATCATAAAGACATAAGCAATTATACATGTTACTCCATCCTGGAATGGACATCCATCAGAAAATCCATGCCTTTTGATTGAATATAATTATCATTCACATTATATATGCACAAGGTTCACAAAGTCATTATTTTCAACTGTATCAGCCTGCCCTGTAGTTTGATGAGTTGACACCAATTCACAAACTTATGGGGAAATAAGTCGAGGGCCAAAGCAACCTTTAAATCACATTTTGAAATAAAATATCGCACTCTCTTAGTTCTTTTGAGTTTTATCCAGTGCAAATGTGGTTTTCTGCAGCCGCTTTACTGATTTACCATCATCAATAATAGAGAGGTGGAAATTGGTACTTAAAGTGATAGTTCATTCAAAAAAGAAAATGTACTCATCCTCAAGTGGTTTAAAACCTTTATGATTTTTCCCCTCTGTTAAACTCAAAATAAGATAGTTTGAAGAATGTTGGAAACCTGTAACCATTGATTTCTTTGTTTTCCATACTATGAATGTCAATATATTCCAGCATTCTTTAAAAACTATCTTATTTTGTATAAATGATGTCAGAATGATGTAGTAAATGATGACATAATTTACATTTTTGGGT
This sequence comes from Danio kyathit, assembly GCA_903798195.1. Classification (NCBI taxonomy): domain Eukaryota; kingdom Metazoa; phylum Chordata; class Actinopteri; order Cypriniformes; family Danionidae; genus Danio; species Danio kyathit. Next base: position 54,843,598 of record LR812525.1, read on the forward strand.
AGAACTATCAATTTAAAGTAAACTAAAGTGTCACACAGATTTTTGATATATATTCGCGTATTTGTGCGTGTATGCACTCATTGACCTGCGCTCAGTAGCCTACTGGTTTTACTGTGCAGTCAGTTTGACAGGTGAACATATAAACCGTAAAAGTCTCCCAGCTTGCGTCTGGCAGCTATGAATAGATCATGTTTTTCTTTAGTATTGTATAAAATATCTGTGAACACATGTGAGAGCTTCAGTAGGCTACGTAAACGTTATATATGTAAACAAAAACATCCGCATGTAGGCCTACATATGTTCCGCAGGCGCCCCGCCTCGTGGGAGGAGCCTGCCTACGTCAGCTCGAGTACACTAAAGAACAGAAGGAGGAGCCTCGGGTACATAAACAAGTCCAGACTATACACCCGTCTGAAGAGACTGCGATACATAACAGATAAAGCCGAGGCATTAAATCTGCAAAAAATACATGTCTGAAAGCTGATAAGGTAGGTAAATTTAAACCCTGCTATGCAGCTTTTACTGCATGTTTCTGAAACGTCAATTATCATTTTTGTTGCTGTGTTTTGAGGGCGTACAGTTAACTTCAGCTAACGGGTTTGTCTTTAAACACTCAAGTATATTTTAACACTGTTTATTATTTCAATTATCAGCTTAAGTCTTTGTAAAATAATATATGCGCTAAAAGTCGGGATATATTCTTGTTTCTTTGTTTCATTAAATCAGTTTTTTTAGAAATCCCGCCAATTATTATCGTTACTATTGTATAGTATAGGTTTTCTTTTTCAGAAACTAAAAAGACATGTACAGTCAGCCCATAGCCGACTGTAAACAAGTCTAGATGCTTTACATGGTCAGAGCTACAGCTGATCGCTCCTTCCTGTCCCACTTTACTGACGTCTGGGGGGATAATTTTAGGATATTCCTAATAATTGTACATAAGTGTTTTTATGTAGTAGGAATATCAGCAATAGCAAGATGTTTTTCCTCAAAATAGATGTCTTTGTATGTCAAAACAAATCGCATAACATTTAACACATTTTATATCATATAATGATGTTTTAAATCATAATTTAACAGGCTATTTCACAAATCTTATCATATAATATTCCACATATGTTTTTAAATGGTCTTGCATAGCATATAGTACTTAATGCATTTATAAAACGTTTACCCAGTTTCTGTAATTTGGTGTAAAGATAAGTTATCTTTGCAATAAGGATCATTGCAGTTCTGTGTGCTGGGCAGATAAATAAAACAAAATTTTACCTTTTGCTTTTAGAAGAGACAGAAGACTCCCATTTGCACACATCTGATCCAGAACTTTATTATCATGTTAATGATCAAATTAATATATAATATGAGTCTAAATTAAAGGCAAAATTTAGAAAGGAATTCCAGACAATGTTAAAAATAAGCCATCTGCTTGTGGAAAGGAACACCATGTCTCAGTTCGACCAGCTGATAGCTTACGTGCCAAGTGCATTAGCTGTACCGGGGCAGCAGAACATGACCTTACATTTACTGTTATGCAAGGCTGTCTAAGTGTCTAATGTGAACATTCTGCACATTACTTACCATCAACAGCTTGTAAGAAAGAAAAATTACAATCTACAATGTAGAAAAGAAAATAGAAGGAAACAACATATTAACTGCATTTGAATGACAAATATGCTCATTGCAATGTTTTTATAAAAAAATGAAAATATTGCAATAGAGCTTTGTTCCTCTAGAGGGCAACACATCTCCTTATTGATATACTTATTCTTTTTTAAACAGATATCAGTCTGGAAAAGTCATAACAGAAAATGATCAACAGATTCCTCGCACAGCTAGTGGGAAGAGAAGACAAGGATAGCGATGTTACAGAAGATACTGATAACTGTGCGAATCTCCTTGAGTTCGATGATGGAGAATGGGTTATCATAAAGATAGATGGTGAGTTATTGTGGTTATAGTCTGCAATCTTGCAATTGTCGAAGTCCAGTAATTTTCAGGTTTGTGTAAATCCTAAATCAAACTTATCACAAGCTTCTAGTTGTATAACAGTTAAATGGATAGTTCGCACAAAAGAGAAAATTATCTCATTATTTACTCTCCTCTATGTGGTTTTAAAGCTTTATGAGCCCTTTTCTCCAGTTAAACACATAAAATGAAATATATCGAACAATGCCTGGTTGCTGGCACCTATTGACTTCTATGTTGTAGCAGAAAAAATACTATAGAAGTCGATGGGTGCCAGCTACCAACATTTTTCAAAATATCTTATTTTGTGTTTCACAGAAGAAACTCAAATAGGTTTTGGACAAGTCAAAGGTGAGTAAATAATGACAGAATTTCATTTTTCAGTGAACTATCCCTTTAAATTTAAACTCACAAAGGAAGTATTAAACAGTCTATGTTCAATCATATGTTTTTACAAAGGCTTACAAACTTCCTTTATGAATGACACTTTTAAAACAATCTCTGTTGACAAAGATTTGCAAAAACACAGTATTACGCATGCCAGGACAGTAGTTGGCAATGACAACTAAATAAATACAGCATGCCTCGACATATACAGGCTACATCAAAACGTATACATTCTTGAGTAACTAATTATTTTGAAGAATTACTTTACAACTACTAAATAAGCACATCCACATTAAATGGAGGTTATATGAGTGCAATCTGGAAATATTATCAGCCATGTTGTCATCCTGATATCTTTTTTGCCTACATTTTTTTGGTCACATTTTTGTTGCTTTTGTCATATACTGTTTTTTTTATCTACTATTTAGTAGAAAAATATTCAATTTCAGAAGCACTCATTAACTATTTTAGTTAACACGAGGACAATAACACAATAATTCCTAAATGGTTTTGTAGTTAGAGAAATGGTCAAAATGCCTAAACTTTAAATGGTAAAACATTAAATACATTAAAATATATATCTAACATCTAAATGTGTAATAAAAAACATAAATGGTATTTAATTTTTATCTTGCAGACTAGTGTGGTTTAATCACAAGCACTAGCTTATCAAACACTTTTAGAAAAATTACAGAAATTAAGACCCCTAAAAAGCTTTGGATCATCCCTAACTGGAACCAAACCTGCATTGGTGTTAGCATCTGAAAATCTCTCGTTAGCACTGACCTCATATTGAGTGTTTTTGAAAGTTTTGAAGTAATTAATGCTTTGTGTGCAGAGGATCAGTCACTTGGCTCATCAGACACAAACATTCTTGAGAACCTGTTGATCGAGCACCCCAGCATGTCTGTTTACCAGATGAGGCCTGATCAGGGAGACCTTGCTTCAGATGAAGAAACGGAGGATGTGGCTAGGTGAGATTAACAACTATCAGACATATCAGTATAACTTCTATTTAATTCAATTCAATTCATCTTTATTTCTATAGCGCTTTTACAATGCAGACTGTGTCAAAGCAACTTAACATAGAAGATTATAGTGAATTGAAACAGTGTCAGTCCAGTTTTCAGAGTTGAAGTTCAGTTTAGTGTGGTTTAAATTTCACTGCTGAAAGTCCTAACACTGAAGAGCAAATCCATCGATGTGCAGCTCCACTAACGTTTAGTAGTTAGAATTTATTATTTAAAGGATTAGTTTGCCTTCAGAAATATTTCCTTTACACACCATCTACTTGTCTTCTTCCGAGCCTATATGAATTTCTTTTCTGTTTTTGTTGAGCACGAAAAATTAATATTTTGAAGAATGATAAACTGCTAGCCTCTTTAAAGTAATTTCTACTTTGTATTTCAATGGCTACCAGTCACCGAGATTCTTAAAAATATTTCCTTTTGTGTTCAACAGAAGGAAAAACGTTAACACTTTAAAATAATGATCCATTAGTTCATGCATTTACTAACATGAACAAACAGTTAGTAATACATTTATTACGGTATTTATCAATATTTGCTAACATTAGTTAATCTTGAGATAAATAATGTTAGTTCATGAATCAAACAAAGGGTGTTTCGTTTCAGGGGTAATTAATTTGTTAGTGCTCTTCGGATAAGGCATTCATAAAGATAAACAAAACAAAAAAATCACAAGTCCAAGGCCCTCTACTTATGATAGAACTGTTTTTAAAAAGCACAATAGTGGTATATTTTAACAGTAGTCATGTTAATAAAGGCTTTTTAACGTTTTCACTTCCTTTCTGAGTGCCTTGGACATATGATTTTTTAATGGTAGTACACGTTATTTAATGTTGACTCTGTGCATTAACTAATTATAACAAGCACAACTCTGGATTTTAATAATGCATTGGTTAATTAATAAATGCTTTCCATGATTATTCATAATTAATCTTAATAAATACATTAACTAACATGAACTAATGGACCATTATTCTATCGTGCTACTGAAAAAACCCATTAAGGCATAGAATTATTTATTTATTTAGTGAGAAAATGTTATATTTTTTACTTTTGGATGAACTATCCCTTTAAGCAACTTAAAATGCTAGGTGTTTAATATCTCTACGATTCAGCCAATTATATTTTCAAGTTCAGGAGAGAAGCAGAAAGGCGGTCAAATAAGTCTTTACATTGTTTTGTATACGTTTCTCTGCAACATGGACGCCTACTCTAGCCTATATAATGCTGAATATAATGCAAGAAGGTATCTGATAATGACAAATGTTTCATTTTACCAGTTAAAAATGTTCTAATAATGTTGTCGATGACAGATTCCAAGAATATGTCTCAAACACAATATTTCAACTTTGGAATTATCAATAGTTGTATTGGGTCACACTTTATTTTGATGGTCCATTTGTTGAATTTAAGTAACATTGCATCTACAAACCAACTAATTCTCATTAGATTATAAGTAGACTGTTAGGTTGGGGTTAGGGTTGGAGTTATAGTTAGGGTTAATGTAAGTTGACATGTACTTGCAAAGTTTCTTATAGTCAGTTAAATGTCTGTTTAACAGCAGTATCAACAGATATTAAGCAGACAGTCTACTAATACTCAAATGGACCATCAAAATAAAGTGTTACCTTGTATTCTAATGCATCACTTTACTGTGATCCTGATTTCAGGACAAATTTAAAGTCTATTCAAGTCCACCTTTCTAAGTCTATAAAAATGTAGCATTTTAACCAACAGTAGATCTACACATAGGCCTAATTTTATTGTTGTATTACCATATGTTTGAGAAATAACAATAATAATAGCCTACTCATATGAACCTTTATTTTACATCTACAGAATCGAGAGAAAATCATGATCTTGATTTTAGGCAAAACAAATCATGATTCTTATTCAGCCAGAATCGTGCAGCCCTACTCAAGGATACATAAACATTTTATTAGTTTGCTGTTTTCTATTTTAAATAGTGATTTATTCTTGTGATGGTAAGGCTTCATTATCACCACTATTACTCATCATTGTAGTATATTTAGTGCTTAATATCTGAGAATTATAAATATATAGTTTAAATGATTTTAAGACGTAATTAACTGAAATGATAAGTCTTTACTGTCACTTTTGATCCATTTAATTGCAAACAAAAAATAGTATTATGAGTAATTAAATGAGGTAAATTTAAATAATTTAGGTACTAAAATAGTCAAAGTAACTTGTAATAACCCCAAACACAGCAAAATATACAGAACAGTGTTATTTTAGTATCACTAAGTGATGTTAGGGGCAGCACGGTGGCGCAGTGGGTAGCACAATCGACTTACAGCTGGTTCAAGCCCCGGCTGGGTCAGTTGGCATTTCTGTGTGGAGTTTGCATGTTCTCCCTGTGTTGGCGTGGGTTTTCTCCGGGTGCTCCGGTTTCCCCCACAAGTCCAAAGACATGTGGTACAGGCTAAATTGTCCATAGTGTATGAGTGTGAATCAGTGCGTATGAATGTTTCCCAGTGATGGGTTGCAGCTGGAAGGGCATCTGCTGCGTAAAACATTTGCTGGATAAGTTGGCGGTTCATTCCGCTGTGGTGACCTCAGATTAATAAAGGGACTAAGCCTAAAAGAAAATGAATGAATGAATGAATGAATAAGTGATGTTACGTTGTATTAATAGTTTGAACTGGTTTTTATTTTGATATCTTTTCTGTTTTTATTTTAAATTTTGCTAAATATGTTTTGCAATTTTTATAACTGTTTATGCCTGTGTTGGTTTTAGAATGTTTATTTCTTTATTAGTTAGTTATTTAATTGAAAAACATTCATTTTAATGTTGATTTAATTAAATGTTTATTTTATTTCAGCCTACAAGAATTACTTTACATTAATTTTCTTTTTAGTAAACTGAAATACAGTAGTCAACATTTGAAGTGTATCAAAACCTTAAAACTATTCAACAACACCCATTCTTGCCTTGACAATTTTGAAAATCCCATGCTGCTAACCGCCAAGATGCAAATGCAAGATGCATTTTTTGATGCACTTCAGATATTGAGTACAGTATTCCTGGAATTATATCATCTAATAAACATTTTGAAATAGCCAAGCATATTAACATTCCTTATGGAACCTACTTCTAGTTCTAGGCATAAACACAGCTGTTATTCTCAAATAATATGAAAAAAAAAACGGTCCACCGATGTCACACAGACATGTAACCTATATTTCCTTGGCTTGTGATTTGTCAATGTACCGCTTCAGGCCTGTGCCAGTCAGACGTCATGTTTCTTGGCGGTTAGCAGCATGGGGCAGCCCTTTGCCCTGCAGCACCATCCTGCTCTCAGTGCAGCGTGCCAGAGTCTATAATGAGCACAGAAAACTGACCCGTGGTGCCCTCAACAGGCAAAACCTCGCAAGAACACGCTTTTCTCCTTCTGATCGCCGCTACGGCTACTTTAAACAGCCCGCTCAGCGCCTGTACAACTACTGAAAACAAATAATAAACTAGCGCAATGAATAGCTAATTAAGGGGGTACGTTTGCAAATCATGTCATGAATCCATTCCCCTATGAGACTAACATGGGTTAAGAAATGCAGTGTGGTATTATTATTATGTTCTTCTTCAAGAGGAAGTCTCACTTTCAGTCTGACACTGAAAAAACTCAAATGTTTTCAAAAAACTAAAAATAATGTAGTGATTTGCATTAGTAGTGTTATAAAGCGTTTTTTTAACATGTAACAAAGTTTGTGTGCTTCTTTTTTAGCTTAGCGTGATGTGACTGCTGCATGAATAGTTAGTGGATAAAAACTGTGCGTGAACTAATTCATTGTTAAAGCCTAAAATCAGTCGAGGACTGTACTTTACCAAGACTATGCATTTTTTTTACATCAAATAATAAGGTTAAATTGTATCTTAATGTTACTTAAGTGACTTAAGCGATATGCTGTGATTTAATGCCAGAGAAACGAGATCTGATGATGATGTATGTCTTGATTCATATTGTCACAGTTGTTGTTATTTGACTTTGTATATTTAAATGCCTTTTTTTGGTGTTGTTTTATTTTTTATCTTCAAAAACATGTTTGATAAAACCTTTTAAAAAGTGAAAAAATAAATATTTTATCTTCACTTTGCCCTTATTGGTTATTATTTTATTCATTTGTAAATTCCAACAGTTACTCCCGAAGTGTGTGCATCTTCCCCATGAACCTTTTGACTCTTTCAGCATCCACACCATTTGCCCAGTAACCTCCTTTCTTAAAATGCGAGCCAATGATCATGGCGCTTGCCTGAAGGTAGTGCTCCACATTGTCATCGGTTACTCCAGACCCGATGAGAACAGGAATCCGTACAGACTGGGAAACCTCTGTGAAATGAACAAGGTCAGGGAAAACATGAGTGTAAGGACATGGATTCTACTACATGCATGCATAAAAATACAAAAAACATGTTGTTCCTTCATTGTAATGAGGATTCTGGCAGACTGTTCCTCGTCCTCCATCTGACAGCTTCCTCAGTCCAATGGATCAGAACTAAGGAAGGCAATAGGCACAATTCCAAAGTAGGCAGCAGGGCAGTGGCAGACTAGTCTGGGCCTGGTTTTCATGCCTATGTTTACAGCCTTCCATGATCGGCAGCCATCTGGAAGTGGGATTTAAAATAGCTGGCAGTGCTGGTGTCTGTTAGCCTGTACAAGGCCATTGGTTTTGAAGCAGGGCAGGAAGCAGGCCATCAGTCACTAGGGCCAGAAGCGACATCATTCTTTCCAAAAGACCCAACTAAGGCTGTACAATGATTTGAAAAAAATATAGTTATTCTGTATAATAGTGTACGCAATATCAATTTTAGGGCTGCATGACGAATTGCGATTTACAGTAGTAAAAGCTGTCATTGCAGTGCACATCTTGTCAGGGAGGCACAGCTCTGTGATCAGTAGTAAATCTCAGCTGCTGGAGATGATTACAGAACTTAAAATATGTGTATGACTTACTAAAAAAATTGTGTATGAAAATCACTGTTGATTAATCATGCAGCCCTAATCCATATCGTTATAAATTACATTAATGGGCCAACCATTTGTGTGTTGCATGCATAGGTTGTTTATCTAAATTTAACCAATCAGATGGAGTCTTATAATACCTGTCTCCTCATTAGGTGCTATTATCTAAACCGGGCCCAAAGAGGAAGCTAGAATCAGAATATCAGCTGAGGTTTTCAGCAACGGATAATAAATGGTTTATCAGCAACAAATCAGCATATTAGAATGATTTTTGAAGGATCAAATGACACTGAAGTATAAAAAATTGAATAAGAAATATGACAGTTTTTATTGTATTTTTTGCAGCCTTGGCATAAGAACATAGGAAACACTGACTTTCAAAAAAAATCTAATCTATTTCTACCAACTCAAACAAACAATTTGTAATAATGGTATATCTTATGATGTCACTTTTCCAAAAAAAAAAAAAAAGGCTATTTATGTTTAGCAGGGCGTAACAATATTTAAACTGAACAGAAAAAAACATGGTACTCTCATAGTGAACTGAGGTACCCCCCTGGTAGATGTTTTTTTAGATCTATCTAAATAGAATTCAGGCTTTTTTAAAAATGTCAAGGTGCAAACATTTAGATTTTAATACATTATGAATGACTGAGTGCAATTGCTTAATATTTTTGTTGAACCCATGATGCATTAATTTCAAGATTCTTTAATTAAAGAAAATTAAAAATGATTTATATAATCAGTTGAAGTCAGAACTATTAGCCCCCCTTTGAATTTTTTTTCTTTCTTAAATATTTCCCAAATGATGTTTAACAGAGCAAGGACATTTTTCACAGTATGTCTGATAATATTTTTTCTTCTGAAGAAAGTCTTATTTGTTTAATTTCGACTAGAATAAAAGCAGTTAAAAAATTTTTAAAACACCATTTTAAGGTTAAAATTATTAGCCCCTTTAAAGAGCCCCTATTAAGTTTTTTTTTTTAAATGACCTTCTATGTAGTGTGTAACACAGCTCTAAGTGAAGTGAAATATCCAACTAAGGCTTAAATCTGAAAGTGGACAGTGTTTAAAACTATTGATTCATCTATAAAAGAGTCGACTCATAGTGGCTCGAATGAATCGTCTTGATAACGAGTCTTTAGCTGTTTCGGCGTAACGTGGATACGAAACATAAGCCCCGCACAATTGCTCGCAAACCCGGGAAAATTTAAACCTGCAGCCCCGCCCACTAACACAGCAGCAAAGAAAAAGAGGAAGATAAACAGATCCTGAAGTCATGAGTCATGAAGAGGCAGTGCTTAGCTGGATATTATTGGAAGTTTGAGGGAAAGTTTGTGTTATATTCTCTACCAAAAGATGAAGCTGTGAAGAGTCAGTGGTTAAGGTTTATTTTTGCAAAAAAGTAAGGATCAGAAAAGACTACTGATGTATGAGACTCTGACAGAGCTCCACAGGAACTATCAATACACAGCTCATGGATTAGTTTCTTCCTCCATTTTGTAATGAGGGTTATTGATCGTTGGGCAAAGGAGAGCACAGGCAAGCCCTGAGAACATATAACACTTATACATATCGCGACTAAAAACACGCTAAAAACGCGACGCGTGCCGCTTTCTTTGCGGATTTAAACCTGTTTGTGAGCTTGCAATCGTGTCGTTTGTCATTGCCATGGCTACCCTCAGCTGTTTTTAAAGGGTCACGAAACACCAAAACACATTTTTTGAGCTGTTGACAGTCATATATGTGTCCCACGCTGCTATAAACACTATTAGGACACATATATTGCACTAAAAAGTGAAAATTGGTTGTTTTTGCATTATTTTGATTCGTTCTTCCGGTTTGAAACTAATTTTTGAAGCTGCGTCACGGCCATGAGATACTTAGGTGTAAATCCAGCCTGGAGAGTGGCTGTCTGTCCTTTCGAGAACATTGTGACGTATCTGAGTGTGCGGCATTAACTCATGACAAAGACATGCTTCAAACCAATCAGCGCGCTCTATTGTGTATGACGCAAAACTTCATTAATATGCATGATAGTTCCGGAGACTGTTTACCTGTTTACAGTGTTCAGACGGCAGAGAGACGCCACGTTGTGTTGCCAAAACAAGTGAAAGAACTAAAATTTGGAGACACGGGTCATCGGTGTTGCAACGAAGGTTTTGTTTGCATTTTCCCTCTATGAGAGAGCTGCTGGAATCACGTGTGGATTACAGTGCACGTGATAGAAATGCGTTTGTAAGGAACATTTTTTACCCGACAATGAAACTGAAACACTGGCCAATTTAGTCTTGGAGGTTTCATGGCTAAATTTGATCAGCCTGATGGCACATTCCAGTAATAGCAGAGTGTGAAGGTTTAATTGCTTAAAATAATCACAATGCACACAACATTATGGGTGACATATCAGAATTCAATAGAGGACCAATTGTTATATTCGTCTCACTGGTGCATCTGTAAACAAAAAGCCTTTTTGATGTATCAAAAGCCATGGTATCAAGGATAATGTCAGCATACCACCAAGAAGTACGAACATCCACATCCAACAGGAGTAACTGTAGACACAAGAAGAAGCTGTCTGAAAGGGATGTCCAGGTGCTAACCCAGATTGTATCCAAAAAACATAAAAACACAGCTGCCCAACTCACTGCAGAAATAAATGTGCACCTCAGTTATGATGTGGAAAAGCCTCAAAGAAGAAAACCACCCAGACTGTTGCATGCCCAGAGTGAAGCATGGGGGTGGATCTGTGATGATTTGGGGTGCAATATCATGGCATTCCTTAAGCCCAATACTTGTGCTAGTTGGGCGCCTCACTGCCAGGGAGTACTGAACTACTCTGGAAGACCATGTGCACCCAATGGTTCAAAATTGTATCATGAAGGCAGTGCTGTGTATCAGGATGTGCAGTGCTGTGTATCTAATACACACAATAAGACTGGTGACAGAGTGGTTTAATGAACAAGAAAGTGAAGCTGAACATCTCCTATGGCCTGCACAGTCACCAGAGCTAAATATTATTGAGACACTTTGGGGTGTTCTTATAGGAGCAAGTCAGGAAACATTTTCCTCCACCAGCATCACATAGTGACCTAGTGACCTGGCCACTATTGTGCAAGAAGAATGCGCTCAAAATTCCCATGGCCACTGTGCAGAACTTGTATCTGTCATTTCCAAGACTAACTGATGCTGTATTGGAGGCAAAAGGAGGTCCTTTACTAATGAATTATTGTGGTCTAAAACCAGGCGTTTCAGTTTCATTGACCAACCCCTGTACATAAATATATAAACATGCCACTTACGTTTATGTATTTTGCATGGAGATGTTATATATTTGCATGTTGTAAATCCAGCAGGTCTAATCTCTCCACTGCAGTGCAGACTAACAATGTGGCACGCAACAGTCAAATAATATAATCATTAATAAAATTGTAATTTTGTTATCAAAATTACAGATTGAGAATTAAAATAACAGATATTTTACAATATAATCAATATTGGTCAAGAGTATCATCATGCAGAAACTCTGTTTGTGTGCACACAAATGTAGCAACAGCAAGACATATCAGAGTGGTAACATTGTTGTTTTGCTCCTCCCTAATACCCAACCCTTCGATTTTCATAGGCAAGATTTGTACTGCATTCTGACAACTATATTTCCAGTTAACAATGCTTGTAGTCTAAATGTGCCATTTGTTGTAGGTCCTGAAAAAACATTTTCTCTTTGAAGTGGACTTTGAGATTTGCGTCTTTTTTTTCCCAAACATACAAACTGCACATGGACTAACATTCAAAAATATTACAGATTTCAAAATTGAAATATACTGTACTATACATACAGTATGTAATAGTTTAACTGGAGATACTGGATATCATTACATCACAAAACATTTACTTAATGATAAACTAAAAATGTATACAGCAAAATAAAAAGCACAGCACATAGTCATAAAATAACATGGACACACTTTTCAATAATGTTCTGTTTAGTTAGTAAATAATGAATATTGCTTAAGTACAAATGCGAAACAGCATTGTTTAGTTATAGTTCAACATTTACAGCTCAAATGCATTATTAAATGCTTGTAAACATTTATTCATTTCTTTATTCTGTTGAACACAAAAGAGAATACTTTGAAAAACGTAGGTTGCTGGGACCTATTGACATCCATAGTAGGAAAGAAATACTATGGAAGTCAGTGGGTGTCAGCAAAAATGAATAAATGCTCTAATATAAGTGTAAAACGCTCTAATATAAGTGTATTGTTCATTGTTTGTACATGTTGGTGAACTAATAACTACTGGAACCTTATCCTAAAGTGTTATCTGAATAATAAAAGTAGGTGAAATGAGACTCACCCTTCAGTTCCTGTGGATCAGCCTTTGCTCCAGTGGCACTTCCTGTGACAACGACACCATCAGAGAGGAAGAACTCAGCAGCTTGAGCCGTCTCAGCTATGCTCACATCTGCAGTCAGGGCATGAGCACTGCAATGATCATTAGCAAAATATCACTCATGCGACACAGTATAGCAGAAACCACATCACTCTCTGTGGTCAGCCAGCATGTACTACACTCGAATCTGATCATACCTGTGCTTCTTCTTGATGTCAGTAAAGATCTGAACATGCTCTGCTCCAATGCGCTTGCGGTAGCGCAGCAGCTCTCCGGCGCAGGCATTTAACAGGCCTTCATCTGCAACATGTGAGAAAACAAACCCCTCTGCACGGATAAAATCCAGCCCTGTGGAAAGGCAGATGCAAGTTAATATTCGATAAATTGATCATGTCAGTGAATACCTTGGTTTGAAATGGCATCAACCTGAGGCCAGAGCTACAGCCAGAGCTGAGTGGTTTGCAGCTGAGAGAATCTGCACACCGAGCGGCCAGGATGGATAAAGGCCTCTGACTGCCGTACACACAGCTGTCATACATGCACACACTTCTGGACCCACGTCAAGGGTGTATGGAATATCATGCATGTTTTCAATGATCAGTCCGTCCTGTCACAGAGGACATAAATAGTAGCAATCACATATTAAAAACATACTGACTGGCAAATCAATTCATTTATAAAGTTTGTTTCAAAATCATACATTATTTAAAGGGATGGTCCACTAAGATATCATATTTTAAACTTTAGGTGATGTGTAATGTAGATGTGTGAACATAAACAACATCTCTGAATGCGCTCAATGTTCAATACAATGAGAGACATTGGCTTTTACAGAGTTAACTTAGCAAAGCCTACAGCGAACAAATTTTGGGGACTACAAAAAAATACATCCAGGTTAGTGAGATCACAAACGCTTCAGGTTACGCACATACACCATACGCAGTGAAGAGGGCATGGCAAGAGGCGCTGTAATGTTATAACAGAGAAAGCTAAAATGGTTCCAAACGCTGCTATTTTCACAGAGCTTCTGTTTCTGTATTTGGGCTTTTAAAAGACATGACACAAAGAGAGAAGTGCTTACAATTTAATTTAATTATGTTCCAGAGAATTATAATAAAGATATAGCTCTAGCATTTGACAAAGGACAGCTTCCCGAATCTCCCCCAGTTCAGTACTGAATGTGGCTAAAAACTTCTCAAAGAAGGAGCAGCTCCAATCATATTAGCAGAAGCTGTGGACTGTGAGCCACAATCTGAAAGTATTTTTAATTGTTAAAATTGATCTATTACATGCATAGTTTCTAGCGTTAACGGTGTGTTGTAAAGAGGACTTCAACAAGGATGTAAACATTGGGAAATGCTGTTTGGCACCGCTAACAATTTAGCTACACATTCATATTTATCCGTCAAATAGCTGTAAACAGCCACACTCTTCACCAGCGTTGCAGTGTCTCTCTATGCAGCCGCTTTCCCTGCATTCTACATCTCAAATAACAAACTCACAAATGATATGTGAATGCTTCATATTACCTACACATGCTTATAATCCGAATATATGTGACCGACACTAGTCAGATTTTATTTTCTGTCTGATTAAAGCTTT
>LR812525.1:54858056-54893056 GCA_903798195.1 Danio kyathit
ACATATTTTAATGGTCCAAATGTATGGTATTTTAATCTTTTTAAATTCTCAAACATAAACTACCTGCCAAACATCAGAGCTGTTACGGCTCTGATTGCTGCTAAAAAAGGGGGGGTCTGGAGCAAGGATGGAAAGATGACCATAGAGGAACCCCACACACACACACACACACACATGTACAAACATGGGCATGACTCTCTGTGGCTCAGGTTGCCATTTGGACCAGCAAAATCCTGACAGGTTGTCATGGGACTCGAGTCTCCACTGCCAGAATTGACCAGAGAAATCACCAGCTTCAGAAGCTAGGTCTCAGATTTTCTATTTAAGATTTTCCTCTGGTCATCTTCTGCATGTTTGTAACCCCAATTTGACCATTCACTTTTTTTATAGGTTTGTTTTTAAATGAGATGCTGCTACATTTCTCTATATCATATGTCTAAATAAAGCTGCTGTCTCAGACAGTTTTAACGTTTACCATTTTAGTTTGTTTAATGGCTTGAGTTTTTGAAATTCACAGTTTTATTTGTACAGCCCTTTTTACAGTTTTTGTTCCAAAAGGCAGCTTTAAGAAAAAGTGCGTGTTTACCTAGGGCTGAGCGATTTGGCCTAAATCAAAATCTCGATTAATTGAACATTAACTCGATTGTGATTAATGAACGATTATTTTATTTTTTGCCCTCATAGTTCACGACAAGTTTTGTACAGTAAATCAGCTCACATATTACAAGTGGGAGATTCTGAATGAAGGGTGCATTACTTGATTTTAAAATAATTAAAGGGAACGCACGCTTTCTATGTTACTTTATTGAAACATCAACGTTGAACACTGAAATTAAAACGCACTTTATCTGAAACAATCTTTCTGATAAAGAAAGTGAAAATAACTTGCACTTTTGGAAACAAATGTTTTTCATATTAAAGGTAGAAATAAGCAGGATCTCTTCTAAATCAAATAACTCTTGTATATCCTGTAATATTTCAAATAGTGCATTTCTTGCATCCTCTGTAAACAAATATTTTATTTTAATAATAATTTGAATGTAATGGAAAATACATTGTCTCAAGGGATCTCTGGTGCAGCTTCTAATTATCAGCAATGTAGTGCATAGTAAGGCTCAAGAATGGGTCCATCGTCCTACTTGACCCGAGATCAGATATGGCCGCTGAAGTATAAATCAGCCTCAACAGAGCGGGGTCACGTGACTCCACACGTAGAGAAATGAATTGGAAAAATTGACCTGGGGAGAATTAGATTGATTATAGATTTTGAATGTTGATTTTGATTACTTTTTAATCAATCGACCAGCCCTAACTTTATTAATTTACCATAAAGCGCAGGAAGAGTTAAGGTGTTGTGTATGGTGGACAGTACAACTGTCAAGCATGTAGTTAATCTGCATTTTCAACGAGGGTGAAATCTATATTTGTATACATAGATATCACCTATGTTCACTACATGCTTGACAGCTGTATAGTCCACTCTTTACACAACACCTTAACCCTTCCTGTATTTGATTGTAGTATAATAATGGGCACCTTTTGTAATATGTGGATCACAGTTGTGATTTTAATTTTAAGCACATAGAAAGGATTTTAAAGTGTTTAGTTTTAACAAGTAGCATTTGAAGATGAAAAATGGCTATAGTCTATTTGTCAGTTAGTGTTACAGTTAGTGTTTTTTTTTCTTTTCCGTAACACCACATTTAAACATCATTTAATGCTAGGTATGATGGAGGAAAGTGAGTCACTGAAAGATTGCATTGCTAGATTTTAAGTTTATTAAACCTCTTTAAGACAGATCAGTAAAAGTGGTTTGAAGGATAGTATCAAAGTACATTAAAATCTTGTTCTAAAAAACTGATAATTTTTTTTTTTATTGATAAAATGGTTTGTCTTTCCTAAAATATAAGCAGTTACAGAATAATGCATCTTGCTCGTGTCTTTCAATACACTGTAAACTTGTAAATATGTATCGTTGTGTATATAAAAATCAATAATTAAATTTGGCAGTTTATTAAAAGGCACATGAGCAAGCAAAGATGCATCATTAATCAAAAAAAAAAAAACACTAAAGACAACTGCTCAATTTACTTTAAAGGCTACATCCTGTAGTGCCCCACATTACAGTTTATTGGAAAACCCCCAGTAAGTTTAATCTGACATGCATGTACAGAAGCAGGCTAATTTGGCTGTTAATGGAGCTGGAACGGTTGCATTATGAGCAGTCTTACATTAAGCTGATCTGATTATCAAAAAGCAATCCATGCAGATTGGGAAAAAATATGGGCTGCTTCACAACATGAGTCCAAAACAGCAGATGCACTGAACTGCAGCATCATGTATGAGATCTATGAAACGTCACAAAATGGTGAACAGGGCCTGTAATGGCTGTCTCGTTCGTGCATCTACATAACACAGTGCCCTCTGCTTGCAGCCTGAGTACGAGTGTTAGGGAGAGACCCAGGACATGATCCACTAGATGTCAGTGTGATGCTTTGTCTGTCACGATCAGACGGCTGGACTTGAGGTCTGTGAGCTCCTCAACAGCTGCTGCTGAGACAAGGGTAATTCATTACATTGCACACTGACAATCGCTCTGCTGCCTTGGTCTGGCAGTGTTTTGGGTGCTGTGCTGGTGACTGGAATCTGCTTAAGGCAATTTCGGTCTCTGGCTGTAACATTTCGGTTAATAAAAATGGCAAACTGCTGAATTTGCTTACAATTATTTGATCAAAACAGTACACATGTACATTGTTCTACAACAATGACTGTTATGCAACATCGGAAATTCGCCATATGTTTTGTGGCAGGTGAAGTAAGGTTTTGGAGAAGAAAGAGATGCTGGAAGCTTTGTTTTATTCTCCAAGCAGCTTTGGTCCATCATGCTAAGCTCTTACAATGATAGTTCAAACAAAAATGAACATTCAATCACCATTTACTCTCTCAAGTTTCAAACCTTTGAGTGCCACAAAGAAAAATATTTAAAAAATTTTTACAAATCTGTAATATAACAGACATACAAATATGATAGATGTCAATAATTGCAGGTTTCCAATATTTTTCACTTGCACTGAGAAACTCAAACAAGTTTGTTTCAAGTGAATGGTGAGATTTTCCAGTTTTGGGTGAACTATCTCTTTAACCTGACCGAGGCTGAATCCCACATCACTGTTCTGTATTTAACAATGTGGCAGCAGGATGGCTACCATGCAGTCTCTTGAAAGAGCTGTTTGGAGGTCAACATTGAAGAGGAGGAGGGGGCTTCCCCCAGTAGACAGACCTTGGGGGCCGGGGGCCCTCAGGCAGGCAACAGCGCAACAGCTGTTATGTGCTCAATGGCCCCTTTTGTTCTCTGCGCACAGACGCTGGTGGCAGCAGCAGCAGGTGCCCATTGGATGATCTCCCAGCCAAAACTGCCAAAAGTCACACCTAGTCGGAGCACTTGTCCCCGGTCTGCCACTAATATTCATAATGCCATCAACTACTACCACATCATCCAGTGAAAGATTTGATCACATCCATCCATCCGTCCGTCCGTCCATCCGTCCGTCCGTCTATCTATCTACCTATATCTGTCTATCTGTCTGTCTGTCTGTCTATGAAGTGGCTCTCATTAAGCTTATATAATTAGCTAATTTTCCCTCCTAGTTTCTGAGTTTGCTATGCAACTTTTTCCTCACAAATTAGAGATATAATTGCAATATAAAAAGAGTTTTTAAATAGCAAAATGTGTTTTCAACAATTCTGAGAAAAAGTCTTGAGTGTGAAATTCCAGAAAAAGTGTCCGATTTTTTAATATCGCAATTATAAGTTACTATTTTAATTTCTCAGAATTGTTTCAATCTTAAAGTCCTAAATTTTTCTTTTGAATTCCTATTTTTATCTTGTAAAATACTTGCAATTCTCACCCTTTCAGATTGTAACTCGCAGAATTAAGTACTAAGTTTCATAGTAAAAATGTGACAAAAAATAGTACAGATGGTAACTCACAATTGCTATATAAACACAATTATTTGTTACCTATTAGTTCATGATAATTTCTCACTGAAAATATAGAAGATTATACTTTCTTTAAGTTTTGTGAATGTAAAAAGATAAATAGATATAATATTGGAATTCTGAAAAGACTTTGTAAGACCTAAACTGGCATGATTTTTAAACTGTATAAAAAAATGCCACTTGCAAATTTTAAGTGAATGTTACAAATAAAAAGTAAAAAGGCTGAATTTTAAACAATTTTCTTATAAAATCTACAGTCTTAAAAAATAAAGAGGCCAAGAAGAACTCAAAAGGACCATTTTTGGTTCCCAACCAACCTACTGAAAGTCTTTTTTAAAATCATTTTCTTATAGAGTTTATTAATGTAAAACTTTTCTCCAGCACAGGTACTTTTTCATTCATTTCATTCATTCATTTCTTTTCGGCTTTTCCTTCTATTCACACAGCGGAATGAACGTCAACTTATCCAGCATATTTTTTACGCAGCTGATGCAGCTGATACCGATCAGCGTATGACTTTGGACTGTGGGGGAAACTGCAGCACCAGGAGGAAAGCTCAAACGAACACGGGGAGAACATGCAAACTCCACAAGTACTTTTTGTGGAATAAAAAGATTTTATGTATGTTCAAATGTTCTTCATGGATCAATCATGCCTACACTAAAAATGTAATGACAAAAGAGTCAAGACAAACAATTATGTTGCCGTTAAAACCTCATTTTAATGTTATTCAGGGTTTGAACTAAATGTTTTAAGTTATTCCAAGTTATATTTTAGTCAGTTTGATTGATGTAAGTTGAGATGACTAGAAAAAATTAATTTGATTCAACTCAAAAATTTAAGGGCAGCAAGATTTTTTACCGTGAAAAGAACCTTAATTTTCTAAAGAGTGTACTTCAATAAATTGTGTTTTCATGTAATATGTAATCATATTGTTTAACTTTTTAGAATTTATATTTAGGATGAATACATTTTAGAAGTAGTGTTGTCCTAATGAAAAATAACTCATTCAGTGGATACGGTTCAAACATCTAATATCTAAAATATCTCAAATCTAAAATGTCTGAAATCTTTGTTTAAGATTTGAGCCGTCTCATTTTAACATGTAAGCCACTCATGCATAGGTGTGGCCAGACACAAGGACGAGTTTCTTTTCAGATTACCAAAGGGTCAGCTTTCCAGTCCTTGAGTGAATGCTTATTTGTAATTGTTAATTGAGTAGTTCAGGTGCTGTCAGGGTTGAAATGTATAATCAGCCTACATGCATTAATGAGTCGTGTTGTGTTGATCTGTCTCTTGCACTACACAGGTGGGGAGTAATTGTTGTAGATAACTCATTTACATGACTGCAGTTTTAGGCAAAATAAGCAGGCCTTCTCGGGTTGTTAGCAAGCCATCTTCATCAAAAGCCCCCTACGGTTCTTAGAGGTGGCGGGGGCTAAAAAGCTATATTCACACACAACTTTTCTATAGTTCAGAGGAGAAAATCCAGTCTTTATGGTTTATTTTTTCACCAACAACAGTTCAGTTAATGGGGTATAAGCGGTTGTCTGTTTATACTCCTAAATAGTAAGTTTTTTTTATTCAAATCATGTTTCATTTATCAGAATCAAACTGTTTACTTGCATAACTCACTATCATAAGTGGTCAAAAAGAATATATATTTTTAAATTAAGTAAATTCTTCTTCTTATTATTATTACTTTTATGATTTTTGCTATTGCTGTTGTTATTTTAGTATATTCAATTTAACAATTAATGCTTTTTAAAAATTCACCAGCAGTGTAATTTCAGCTGCCACCACAATGAATCCTTTAAAATGTATTATGAAACTTAACTTTTGTTAATATATATAAATATATATATAAATTCATTCATTCATTCATTTTCTTGTCGGCTTTGTCCCTTGCGGGGTCGCCACAGCGGAATGAACCGCCAACTTATCCAGCACAATTTTACGCAGCGGATGCCCTTCCAGCCGCAACCCATCTCTGGGAATATATATATAAATATATTATATTATATAATATATATTTTATAATAATAATAATAATAATAATAACAGCCAATATCAGCTAAAACAACAACATAACAAAAAAGGTCGCTCATACAAAACACAGGAAACAGGTGGTGGCTAATGCTAAATATATATATATATATATTTTTAATCCTGTTATTGATGTTTTTGCTTAACTGACTACATGATAACTTTATCATAGCCTCATCTCAGTGCGATGTCACTTATTTGAAACTTTATTGTTAAAAGAATGACATCAGATTTATTTCACCACTATTTCGAAAACCTATAAGCTCCTCAGCTGTCAAACTCAACTGTCACGGAAGAGCTTTCCCGCTTAAGCACGTGGCGGCAACTTGTTTACACACGTGACTTACTGTGGCGTCCTCTTTTACGTCATCAGCGAAAGTCGTGGGCGCTTTTTTTGAGGCCTGTTCAGGCGCAAAAACTTGGCAGAAACGCAGACAACTCTGCTGTTGGATGACTTTAATGTGCTACTTAAAAATATTACAGGTCAGTTTTGTTACAAACGTTCTCATTAAATGATGTTTACTGTGCTTTAATGTAATGACGAACCAACCGATGAGTCCAGTTCCAAAGTACGTTAGCATCCCCCCTTCGAAGTTTTGGCGCATTTAACGTTAGGCAAACATTTGTAACACTTAACATTTCTAACATAGAACCTTTACTTATGAACAGAACTGCATTTCAGCGATTTCCTGCAGCGAAAACAGAGTTATTAACGTTAAGCAAACAGAATTTAGCTGTGAAGTTAGCTTATTAAGTGAAGTTATTGTGATTATCTTAAATCATCTAAAATTTTGCTTAAACAGTAGTTTTGCAAGACTTAATGTTGAATTGGAATTACAGGAATATAATGAATTGTAGTTTTGATTTATATACAATTTAATATATTAAATCACTTAAAATATTGTTAAAATATACTATAAAATATTTTTTAAATGACAGTTCATTTCAATCTTGTTGCCATCAAATTATACTGTTATCTTGAATGGCATTTTATGACACAAAATGTCAGGACCTATATGTAAAAGCGAAACAAAATCAACAATATTGTTATATTGAAATATGTGATCTCTAGAATGATGTGAATTCTACTTGATGCTCTCTGGAAGTGAAATTCAGCAATTCTGCAATCTGTGCAAAGATGTTGTTTGTCAGCAACTCAGCTTTGATGGAATACTCTACACTATATGATATGACTAGTGCTTGTCATGTAAAATGTTTACCTGAAGCCTATTTTTTTTTTAAATCATTAAATTTTTTTAGTTGTACTTAGTAATAATTAAAATCTGTACTGCATTTCTTTTGCTTGTTTTACATGCAGTGTTGCCAACTCATTCTCAGGGCAAGCTGTTAAAGGTTGGTTGATTTGTAGCTAAAATTTTCCAAATTAACTGTCAAAGCAAAATCAATCAAAAGTCATTAATTGTTACTGAGAGAATGTAGAAATGAGAATGTTTCTAAATGTAGAAATGAGAATGTTTCTAAATGTAGAGAATGTTTCTAAATGTAGAAAGCAGTGTTGTTATGAGTAATTGTTATGAGTAATTGTTACAGTAAGTCTGTAAAAACAGACTTTAAATACAAAGGAATTGTTTTCCTTTATCATATAAAAGCAGTTATTAAATTTTTAAACACCATTTTAAGGACAAAATTATTAGCCTCTTTAAGCTATATATATTTTTGATAGTCTACAGAACAAACCATCATTATACAATAACTTGCCTAATTAACCTAACCTGCCTAGTTAACCTAATTAACCTAGTTAAGCCTTTAAATGTCACTTTAAGCTGTATAGAAGTGTCTTGAAAAATATCTAGTCTAATATTATTTATTGTCATCATGGCAAAGATAAAATAAATCTAAAGTTATTAGAAATGAGTTATTAAATTATTATGTTTATAAATGTGTTGAAAAAATATTCTCTCAGGTAAACAGAAATTGAGGAAAAAATGAACAGGGGGGCTAATAATTCAGGGGGGCTAATAATTCAGGGAGTTAATATTTCAGGGGGGCTTATAATTCTGACTTCAACTGTATGTAAAACAATAATGTTCTAGCATAATATTATCAATACATTTCAGTACTTTAATTTAACATTTTTATTCATATGTTTGCTTTGGACGAGTTGTATCATAAATAAACAATGATTGCTAAACAAACTAAAAACTAAAGAAAATCCATAAAAATATAAAACAATATGAACAAATACTTAAATAAAATAAAATCGATTAAAATAAATATTTTTATTAAGATAAACACACAATACAATGAAAAAAAATATTGAAAATCTAATTATCATCAAATAATTAATAAAGAAATCTTTAAATAAGATTTAAATAATATTAATAAAATGTGGTTGAAATTTGGAAAATTAGATTTAAACAAATAAACACAAATCATATTAAAGTAATCATAAAAGTGTGAAGAAATGAACATGGCTAAATTTAACCGAAATATTTCCCCAAATTGATTTACACCCATAACAATGTGAGTTCACTCTATAAACTGTGTCTTTATATAAGAAAATATACATTTTACATTCCATGTGACTATTTGCATTTGGTCATATTTGGAGGTGTGCGCACACACACACACACACACACACACACACACACACACACACACACACACACACACACACACACACACACACACACACACACACACACACACACACACACACACACTACTGTGAAAGTTCCAGTGTTTTAGATAGTAAAATAGTATCTGAAAACTGTGTTTTGTAGGCATTTTAGGCATCAAGCTGTGTTTTTAAGTTTGTCAAGATCTACACTACCGTTTTGGGGTCAGTTTTATTATTTTTTTTATCATGTTTTTTTCTAAATAAAATTGATCTGTTCATCAAGGCGCCATTTATTAAATGTAAAAAAAAATTGTTGAATACTTTTTCAAATTTTAAATAACTGCTTTCTTATGGTATGTAGTTTCAAATGAAATTATTATTCCAGTCATTATTGCTTTTATTACTATTACATTAATAATAATAATAATAATAATTAATATTAGAGTGATTTTTGAAGACTCAAGACTGGAGTACTGAAGCTGACAATTCATCTTTAAAATCACTGGATTAAATCATTAAATAAAATTTTAATATAGTGCAATAACATTTTATAGTGCAATAACATTTCACAAGTTTACAATTTGTTCTGTATTTTTGATGAAATAAATGCAGCCTTGAGCAGGATAAGCTTATTTTAAAACATTTAAAAATCCTACTAACCCCAAACTTTTGACCAGTAGTATACTTTCTCAAAATCGAAGAATCTTATTTGTTCCCGATGTCTATTTTCCCTCAAAACAGTGGCACATTGGCATGAAACTAATGAGCTCGAGAACAACTGTTAAGCCTGTTTTTAAACAGAAGATGCTGTTCATGCACGTGTCACATTTGATCATTTGCATGCTATTTGCTTGTGAATGATTTGCATATGTCCGGGTGCGTTTGTGTTTGCCGCCCCCTTATGGTTGAATAGACAAACTGCTCGGCTGATCCGGCATCAGCTGGGCTGATCTTACCCCAGCTGTCTCTGGGCACTGCTCCCAGTCTATTTAAAACAAGAAGAGGAGGGTGAATATAATCAGGGCTCATCTTTGTTGTATATCAGATTAAGAGGGAACCCTTCGTCTGTTCTGTGGGGGGTGGACAGTAATTTTTGCTGTTTTGTTTGCTTGCGAGGCAGTATGATATTTCAAAAGTATAGAGACAATTGAAAAATCTTTTTGCCGCAGAACGTACAATTTGCGGTTGGGGCGTTCAGCGTCCTTATGCTGATTTCTTTTCTTATGTTTAAGCGTTTAGAGTAAAAAGATTTGCGTAGTCTGAAAATAAATGATCTGGTGTCTGAACGGCAATTAAATTTCATAAGAAGGCGAAGGCTCCCACCTTAACGCCCAGATTACCTGATAATAAAGAACATCAGGAAAGATCTGTGTAATGTAATTATGTGTGTTTTACTGTAATTGTTGTGCTTGATAGCCTGAGAAAGAAGCTGCAGGCTTTCCGATTTATTTGTGTTTAGATCATTGGGGACCTCTGTTCCTTTTAGGTATTATGCTGCGTGTGTGTGTGTGTGTGTGTGTGAAGTATGAGGGCCGTTTCCTGTCGACTCTGCCGCATGTATTCTCTGTTCATTGTAATGCCTTTAATTAAAGTGATTTTATTCACAGGCACACAGCTGGCATCGGCGACTTTCCATTAGGCATCTGAGTGGCCGCCTCGCTGGTGGGAGGACCCGCACTGGGGCCGCTTCCTGGGGAACACAATACTAGTTTCATCTCCCCTCTGAGTTTGTTGTGTGTTTTGAATTTATTAATCATTGATTTTAATGCGTGCCTCTTGACAGTGGCAGCTACTCATGCATTAATTAATTCCTGAGATCCTCTTTTACAAAATGGCATTTAGAAACAATGCAGGGTCGGCCAGGGTTGCCTCTGACCTATAAAGAGATGTGCTGAATGCGAAATGTCAAAATTTGCTTTTATTTGTTCATGGTGGTGGCGCTTCTTCACAGCTTTTATTGGCTCTTTTTTCTGTCGATGGCATGGCGATATAAAGGCCTATTTTCGTAGCTATTGAAAGAGCAGTAAATAAAGTTCTTTATGATTGCGCTGCTCGAGGGCTCAGGCTCGTTTCGCTGAAAATGCTTCTTAAACTCACCTGCTTTGCATGCGCTGGCAAGCAGTCAATCGTCGAGCGAATTGTTGGTCTTAAGTTGCAAAGAAAGGTGCTTTGCTGGTGACAATAGCGCGACTGTGTTTATCCGTTCAGGTCTTAAGGAAGTATGTTAAAGAAATTGCCCTCAGTGAATTGTGTGGATTAAAAGGACAGATTAGATCTCAAAGGATGCATAAGGGAGCTGCATTTGAATTTGGAGTAGGATTTGAATGCATTCAGACTTGCGTTATTTTTTTTTTTTCTTATTTATCAAAGAACGGGGGGGAAACACTTATTCATCCAGTTAAATGAGTAAATAGTCTGTGCGCTTGAAAAGATAAAAGCTATGCTCATAATCCGTATTGACACTCAGAGATGCGGAAAGGAAGATTCCTAAGACCCATACGCAACCTGCCCCGCTGAAAGGGCCTGATCCCCATTCAGGAGGCAGACCTAATGCTAAAGATTTCCTGACAGATTTCTTTCACTGGATTGATCAGGACATGGTGCTAGTAAGAGAGCGCGCCCACAGAGACGTTTAGGAGGGCGCTCGGTTAGCAGGTGCTTATCGCTTGTCTCAAGGAGCTTCTACCAGCCACAGAGAGCCTGATTGTGGCTGACGTTGTTCATTGTGCTTATGTGGCAGAATGGTAGGATACGCTCGGTTGTCCTGATAGGAAAGCCCCGCAGATGTCTTCTTCATTCTGGAGATCTTAAAGGGACTTTTTGACTCAAATTCTAATTCTGAACCTGCATGACTTTCTTTCTTCTGTGGAGCACAGAGAGTATTTTGAAGACTTCTTAATTCTCTTTGTTTATACATTGACAGTTAAACAGGTCCAGAATTACCTAAAATTTACAACATAGGGCTAGGGCTGCACGATTAATCGAAAAAACATCGCTATCTCGATTCGACCCCCCCACACGATCTTAATCCATCATCCCTATAATTCAGCCAATTATATTTTCAAGTTCGGGAGAAGCGTAAAGGCGGTCGCACAAGTCTTCACATTGTTTTACATATGTTGCTCAGCAACATGGACACCTCCAAATGGTGTTGAAAGAGTCACATTTAGTATTTATGAAGTACAAAAATGTCATTTCTGGCCTAATATTGTTATTGTAGTTTTACCATATGTTTGAGAAATAACAGTAATAATAACCTACTCATGTTAACCTTTATTTTACATCTACAGAATTGTGAGAAAATCGTGATCTTGATTTTAAGCAAAAACAATTGTGATTCTCATTTTAGCCAGAATCATGCAGCCCTACATAGGTCAATTGCCCACTTTTTCATCAGCAGTGTTGGGGGTAATGCATGACAAGTAATGCGAGTTACATAATAATACATTTTTAAGTAACGAATAAAGTAACGCATTACTTTCAAAAATTAAGTAATAATATTTGAGTTACTTTTTTAAAAATGTAATGCGAGTTACTTTTTTAAATGAACGTAGTCACATTCCTACACTTAATGAGAGAATGCAGAAACAGACAGAAATGTAGACGGCAGAGCCTTACATTTCTGCGATAGAAATATTCTCATTATTTTGAACACATGGAAGAAAAGGAAGAGATGATTATCTAAATGGACAGTGATTTTACTTAGTAATAAGACAAAAAGTACAAAAGTAGCAAACACATTGCTTTAAACTTTCATTAATCTGTATATACGGCATGCATAACTCTGGGGTCAGAAAGTTCTCAGAAGATAACATTAACCCATTTTTTATGTGTTTTTTTTTTTTAAATGTAAATGAAGGTTATACTGTGTGTTGTTAATTGTAGATCTCCTCCATTAAAAGAAGAAGAAGAAGAAGAAAAACCCATGCAAGGTCTGAAAGAGATTAAGCCTCAGCCAGGTTAGAAGTTAAAAGTAAAGTAACGTAATGCATTACTTACCATAAAACGTAACCAAGTAAAGCAACTAGTTGCTTTTTTGGGGAATAACTCAAAATTGTAATTCATTACTTTCCAAAGTAACTTTCCCCAATACTGTTCCTCAGCGTTATTTCTGGAACTACTTTGCTGTTATTTGCATTTAAATGGCATTTTATTGCTTCTTAATAAAGTGATATTACCAACTACTGACCTGGGGTGCGTTTCCCAAAACCATTGTTAGCCAACTAAGGTCGCAAGTTCCGTCGTTACAAACATAGTTTGTTGATTTGCTGTTTCCCAAATCCATCGCTCCAACGAACATTCGCAAACTGCGTCGCAAACTTGAGCACTTGAAACGACACCTCTGGAGCTGTAGTTAAAAGCATAGTTCCTGGCTGTGTTCTATTCCCACTTATCCCCCCTATGCCCTATTCATTTAGAACATTCTAACATTCAAAGTTGGAATTATTAAAAATAAAAAAGCATTAAGGTCATCTCTCTTAGTTGTAATTTGCTTTCAAAGTATTTTTACAGTTCAGTATTAGTGATCTTCATGTTTACAATTGTGCTCCCTTCGCAGAGCACTTTGAAAACATTAATATCATTTTGAACACAGCCTCATGGCGAAAGCTATAGGTATATTTAAAAACGGAAATTATGTTACGTCTCCAAAGCTTGTGAAAATAAAAAACACAGCATATGTTAATTCTTTTATTTTATAGTGGGTTATTTATTAAGTTTCTCTGCTGTATATGACATGGGTCTGCTGGTTAGAACTTTCTGCTGTGGTTTCTATGTGTCAAATTGTAATTTTTCTATTTAAATAAATAAACAATATCCTAAATAATAATAATGATGATAATAATAATAATAATAATAATAATAATAATAATAATAATATAACAATAATCATCATCATCATTAATATTATTAATATTATTATTAAAGTAAATATATTTATAATAAATCTCATTATTTATTTATTTATTTATATGATTTATATATGATATTAGAATATTTGTTAGCTTTTGTAAGTGATT
Organism: Danio kyathit; assembly: GCA_903798195.1. NCBI lineage: Eukaryota > Metazoa > Chordata > Actinopteri > Cypriniformes > Danionidae > Danio > Danio kyathit. The sequence goes on from LR812525.1 coordinate 54,871,701, forward strand.
TTATGTTTTAGAATAGAATATGTAATGTTCAACTTTTCAATGATATTAGTAAAGCAAACATTGGCCCTATATGTGCCATTTACTTTTATTTTAAGTAATATGGAAAATTAGTGCATGTTTTTACCAAAACTAATATTGGATTTTATTTTAAATGCGTGTGCGTGTAAAACAATATAATTTGCACGAAGAAATGATGGGGTTGTTCTCTAAAGAAGTTACTCCACCCTGTTTAGAGCATCATTATGGGCGTTTTACGTTATAACTAACGTGGTTCAAGCGATGGATCGGCGACAGAGAAACTACGGGTTTTGAGAAACACTCGTCACTACATCGTTTTTTTGCCAAACGATGCCTCGCACTATGATAGTTCAGCCGCAAGTTACGTCGTTGTTTGGGAAACGCACCCCTGGTTTGCATAAAAAAGCATTTGTATTATGGCTGTGCGATTTAAAAAAAAAATGTGATTAGCAATAGCTTGCTAAATAAGGCAATATCCAATGAGCGATACAATATTTAAAAAAACAGTGTTATAAGGAACATGTTATTTCTGGGGGTGATAATCTGAAAGTGAAACTTCTAAAAGTCAACACCCATGTTTTGCATAAAACAAATCGTTTTAAAAGGAAAGAAATAGCACTGTCACCATACTTTGCTCCACTGGTGTACTTATATCAAGAACAAAAAGGAAAACAAAGATACTTTAAAGGGCACCTATTTGACTCCTTTTTTAAGATTTAAGACGCGTCTTTTGTGTCTCCAGAATGTGTTTGTACAGTTTCAGCTCAAAACACCCATCTGATTATTTTTTATAACTTTCAGAATATTGAAATGTTCTGCTTTGAACACAGTGTAGCTGTTTTTGTGGCCTGTGCCTTTAATGCTAGTTTAATGCTCCCCGCCCACCGTTCCCACATACCTGTCTGAGTGTGCCTCAATCTCTGCCTAAGCTGTGTCAGATAAACAGCACAGTGACAGACATGAAGGAAGCAGATCTCATGTAACATTTGTGAGAAATACTACAGTAGGATTTTCCCAGTGATTACTTGATGTATTTGTTGTGGAGTTAATTCAAGCCTTTCTGCAACGAGTCACACACAATGTTGTTACAAAGTTCACGCACACACACAAAGACACACACACACACCACACACACACACACACACACACACACACACACACACACACACACACACACACACACACACACACACACACACACACACACACAGCCTGCGCGTTTAACTTAGCAATGTTTTTGCACGCAAGTGTGACAGGATACACGTTAATGTCCACTGCTGTGTGGATATACGTTATGTTAACGTTCAAAATAAACCTGATTTAACGTCCACAAACCGGGATTGAAGCGTCTTCTTTTATAATTGTATTGACATGCGGCTGTGGTGATGAAGTTAGGGATATAATTAATTACAAACATGCACTGTTTGTAATCATTCTTGATCACATTTGATGATGACTGATGATCACAGAGAGCTGAACAGATCTTTTAATCCTAGCTGCTTTACGCACGTCCTGTCTTGTTGATATGATTATACGTGTTACTACGGAGACATGTTAATACGTGACTGTCAATCAATTCGGTGGGCAGGGAAACTGCAATCCTACGTCACTTGCAGTGGGCCTCAAAATAGGAGGCATTTGGAGCCTATTTTAACATTTAAGAAAAGAGAGACTTATTGTCATTATATCACCCCAATATGACTGTAGACACACTATACTGTATCTACACACAGTTCTGTCCAAACAGCTTACAAAAGAGGATTTCCATCATAGGTGCCCTTTAAACAGAGTTAAGTTACTTCTTTGCTGTTTTATTGCTTTCTTAACGTGGCTTGATTCATTAATCATATGTTATTTGCAGCAATCGTACTAAAATAGATTTTTTGACAATTAAAAAACAGCATGTCCACTCCGCTTGGTTTCAGAGATGCATGTTCACATATAGTATAATTACATTACTTACATTAGTTGAAATGCTGAAAAGCCTTTCAGAGGATTGTGTTATAGTGGCATGCACACAAAATATTGTATTAAATTTAGTATTAAAGCACCCTTTTATTGTGAACCATTTCGATTTTTCAGTAATTTTGATATATTGCACAGCCCTAATTTTTCATTTTGTGAACATTTTGTGGACTGTGTGAGAGTGGACAAAAATTATATCTCAAATATTAGCTTAAGTTGTATCTCACCCAATATTAGTTTTTCTAATTCTGTTTTATATAGAGTAAGAAAAGCTAACATTGGGTGGACCAGTCAATGTGCCTGTGCCATACTGAGTACTTTTTAGGACACTGTTTGTCTCGATTGCCCCTGGAGCTCCTGAATTAGTGTTTACATCAAACCCGTCTGTTGTCTTGCATGTTTCATCAGTTTGAGGCTGTCTACATTGGACTTAACCAAGCACTCGCTGCAACTCATTTGTCCTTTGTGATCATAAATGGAGTGAATCATCAGTTTACTGTTTCAGATTTGTTGCTTGCATTGTGCCACATTCAGTATAGACAGCTTCACCGTTTTAAAACAAGCTTTATTGTTTTTAGTTGCCCCCCTTGCATCTGGAGTGTATAATGGCAATTGCAGTGATGCATTGAGTTTATCAGTTAGCGATTGGCTCTTTTATTTAGAAGGCAGGACTTTTCTGCCATATCACATCTGCACTTTCTCCCATTTCTTGCAGGAATAATGATTTTCACCAAATTTGACTCGGATGTTCTTCAGACAATGCTAGCAAAACGTTATGGAAATCATGTCATGAGGCGACCGGTTTTGTTTATGCCACCGACAAATGGGCTAGCACAATGTCAAAGATCATCTGAGGCTGTAATTCATTGGCACCTTACAATAACTACAACAGATAAACTTGGTAACAGCGCCACCTAGTGGTAATGCGTTATAAACCCTTAACTAACTATCAATAATGAATCTTCCAAAATAGCTAATACATATTGATTGCATAGGTTTATTGTGATAAAATTAATATCAAATTATTTATTGGGTCATGTCGAGAACATTAATACAAAATATGTCATATTTGGGCAAACCTCTTGTCCAACATATTGATTTTGTTCAAAACACTTCTTTTGCGAACTCCTCCTCCACTGTTGGTTAAATTTTCACCAAATTTGACTCCAATCATCTTCAGACCATGCTGACCAAAAGTTATGGAATCCATATCGTTCAGCGCAACGGTTGTTGTTTACGGCATCGACAAATGTGCTAGCACGATGTCCTAGTGCATCTGAGGCTGCGACTCTGCAATGCTTAAACAAATTGACACTAAACTTTAGGTCTGTCATTGGCAACTCATAATGACCCTAATACATAAATTTGGTAACAGCGCCACCTAGGGGTCATGAGTTATAAACCGTTCATTAACCGTCAATAACGAATGAAAATGTAAAAAAATTTTAGCCTCCATATGTTTATTGTGGTAAAATTGTTCTCAACTTATTCTTAATTTGCAAACTCCTCCTACACCCTTTGTCGAAATATCAACACATTTGACTCGGGTCATCTGCAGACCATGATGACTTATATAGTGTTGTGAACTTCATGTCAATAGGCGAATAGGTTTTTGTTTTATAGTACAAACAAACTTGCTCAAATGTGCTCATTCTGCTTCTGGACTGCTTTGATCAACTGCTTGACCCCTTAACAGCTATATTTATATTTTGTCATCGTAAACGAACATTGTCATCTATGTGTAAAACTGCATGAGGAAAACATAAACTACATCATATATATATATATGATATATATAAGATTGAAGTATACAAAACTGTTTATTCAAAGATGTTGATTTTGTATAGAGATAATATATTTTACATTTATTCGAACATAAATATATTATGGATTTAAAAACTGCATATAGTTTGAGAGTGTAAAGAGATTAATGCTACATCATTCACAGTGCTTCATGAGAGGTGGCAGTTCTTATGCCATGATTTGCTTAATGTGATCCTCTGACAATTGTTTCCAGAATCTTGGGTGATGTTATTTTTAATCAAGATCTCTGCTGTTAAACACAACTATATAAAAAAAGAAGAAATAATGCAGGCTTATGGTTTTAACAAAAGCATATGCCATCGATTAACAAGCTCACAGCTCACAGTGGGTCTCTGTTTAAAGGTTTATTATTAGTTATCATTCAGAATCAACTCCCCTATGGAGAATGAATGGGATTTTTATTTCTGGAACATGACGGTTGCACTCTATTGACTTTCATTGTATGGACACAGATGCTTTTCAAAATAGGATCTTTTGTTCTCCATTGAAGAAAGAAAGTCAATGACTAGTCTTCTAAATAGCATGAATCTGTAAAGGATTCTTGCCAGAACTTTTCAGTATTTCACCGATTTGATATCATCACCTTCAGCCATTTTCACAGTTTGCCCATCCTCGCCATTTTTCCATCTCACATGTGTTTAAGGACCCCCAAGCTCTGCTAGCCACAAAGCCTAAACGGTGCTGCCCTTTCTTTTTCCCCTCCATCTTTAAAGAGGAAAGAACAGAGGCAGAGAGCGCGCGAGAGAAAGAGTGAGCCATCGATCAGTGCCGATCGTTACACGGCCCCGCACCCTGCCTCTCATTGTTTTTTATCTTGTCTCTCAAGCAGGGTGAACCCTTGTTGCCATGGCATCCCCCACACATTGGCGATGGCACTTCAACCCTTTAGCTTAATGATCTCTTGGCTGATAGCCTACTTGTCAGGCTGACTCGCTCTGTCAAGAAGCAAGGAGGATATTTGAATCACTGGCATAACCATAACATCTTCTCACAAGCTATTTCCACTTTACTTTTTACAAAAGCGGGGCAGCTAACCATCCCCTTCACCCCCCAAATCACGCACACAGACATGTATATAGGTCCACATTGATTATTTATTTCAGACTCCTTGTACTTCAGCATTGTACAAGTCTTCTGGTGCCGAGGGAAATCTTATTTTACATGGAATGAAGCCAATTTCCATTCATCGGGTGTCTTTTTTGTTTTTTAGTCATTACTTTAAACCATCACAGTGCTGGCAGATCAGAGCCGGGTGAAGGATTACAGTTCATATAATAGCTGGCATTGATTCGGGCAAAAAGAGAGACTTCTCTGTCATTATGGAGACAGAAAATCCTATTTAGAAATGTGAACAAAAACGCTGAGCGTTCATTCAATTCAGTAATCCCTCCATATTGCATGAAATCAGAGGTGTCGTGTTACAATGCGCAGTTAAGTCAGTGTGGAGATTTAGACAAAAGGTAGCGCCTGGAGCTATATCATGATGTACTGAGCTAGAAAATGTGTTCTTAGTCAGTGTTTCATTTCATCTCATTCAATTTTTCCCCCCTCCATATTTGGAAGTACCCTCTCTGTTACCTTTTATTGCGGTATATGTAGAGATCTCATTTAAATGTATGCAGTTAAGGCCTTTAATATTGAATCGGAGACACAGAAGCTGGATAGGCCCCTCGTTAATTAACGTATTTTCCTTTTCTGTCTCGCTCACTGTTTCTTTCTCATTGTGTCTTTCAGGCGTGCCTAATCGTACATGACTTTGAGGAGACGACGTGCGCTACAATCCCAGCACGTCGAATTTGAATATGGACAGAAACAGATCAGACATTAGCCACTGCTATTGATCCTCAAATAGGGGCCGAGCTGTCTGTTTTGAACGCTGCTGCCCGGTCGATCCCATCTGACCTACTGTTCACAAGGTAAAAAAAGAGAAAACAAAATGGGGAAGATTCTGCTCATAATTGGGTTGCGGCAGCAGTTGCTATTTTCATCGACAAGAGAGGCTCATCATTTTCAATAACAAGATGGGAGAGTTTAGTCTCTCATTGTTCTTATATACTGTTATACTTCTCTTTACAGGCACTGTGTAGTAGGTATGTACAGTGCTCAGCATATATAAGTAGTACACCCCCACAAATCTCTCTTTTAAATTCATATTTTAATAGGAAGCTATACAATATTATATTTGTGCATATACAGTAGATTAGTCAGTACTGAAGCCAAATCTGGAGCTTATCTAACAAAATAACTTACGATAATGGTCCAAAAACCAGTACAACCAAATTTATATGTTATAGAAAAATATTTAATACAAATTTAAAAAAAGGAAAAATCAAGAGAAGAAAAACATGGAAAACTTTAGTTTAAATTTTGTAGGTTGTAATTTTTTTTGCAATATTTTGCTTGAATTTAAATATGTTATCTTTTAATTTCTAAATATGTTTGGTGACTAAAATCTTATTTTAATAAATTTATTTGTTTAGTAAATCTGTTTTGTTTAAATGCACCAAAATCCATTGCCTATATTCACTGAGAAATTGAGAAAAATATTTATCTTCAAAATGGGCTGTACTCAGTTGTGCTGAGCACTGTATATCCAATGGCAGTTTGTCAACATACTGTATAATGCATCACATTTTAACTACATTTTTACTATGCTCCTGAAAAAAATACACACTTCAGCATTTTTATTGTGAGAGAAAAAGAAATGAAAAATGTCCATGTTAAAATGTGTCCAGAATTTAAATGTATGCAAATTATTGGTAAATTCAATTAATATATTGGAAAAGTTTGGACATTTGATAAAAGCCCCAAAATATTTCTACTGAAAACCTATTTTTATTGGAAAATCAGCACTGAATTTTAAACTTGAAAAACCTTTTAAATTATTATTTTTTTTACAGTAGAGTATAACTTTTTTATGCTAATTCTTTTATCACTTTTTCAGCTTTCAACTTTAAAACTTTTTCAATAAAAAGTCTTAGGTCTGTACATTCAAGGCATTGTAGATTAGAAAAAGGTGAATTTGGAGGTAAAATTTTTGGGTCTGTGTAAGTAAGTAACAATTAAATAAGTAAATAAAAACATATCTAAAATCAATTCAGTTTTTTTAAGGGTTAAAAGTTTTTTTTAAAGATGTCGGCACTTTTTAACAAAATAAAACTAATGAGAACACAATAAGCTACAATAACATTTAAAACTTTTATTCATTCATTTTCCTTGCGCTTAGTCCCTTTATTAATCAGGGGTTGCCACAGCCAAATGAACCGCCAACTTATCCAGCATATGTTTTACTCAGCAAATGCCCTTCCAGCTGCAAATCAGTACTGGGAAACACCCATAACCTCTTGCATTCACACACATAGTCTTTGGACTGTGGGGGACACCGTAGCACTCGAAGAAAACCCACTCGAACATGGGTAGAACATGCAAACTCCACACAGAAATGACCCAACTGGGGTCGAACCAGCGACCTTCTTGCTGTGAGGCGACAGTGCTAACCACTGAGCCACCGTGTCACCAAAATTAAAAACTTATATACTGTAAAATTGTTTTACAATTTAATATATTTTTTAATATGTAATTTATTCAGATTATTCATATTTAAAATATACAACCTGCATTTTCAGCAGTTACTCCGGTCTTCAGTGTCACATTATCTTTCAGAAATTGATCTGAAGCATTTTTAAATATTATCCATGTTGAAAATGGTTGTGCTACTCAATGTTTTTGTGGAAACCATGATACTTATTTTAATGGATTCTTCGAGTTCAAAAGTTAAACATGCTTTCTAAAGTTATGAATTAGGTCACTTGTTATCGAATAATGCATCTTTTAAAAATTTAAATATTGATTTCAAGTGAACATACAAATAATAAACAAACAGACAGACAGACAACTATGATAATTAACAAAACACACTGTCTGTATGTAACTCTGGCCTCATACTATAACAGTACATACTGTTACTAAACTTTTAAAGCAGATGCATATTAAAGTTTCAACTTAAAAAATATTTTGATACCAAAGATTTTCCATTACTGGTAAATGATACCAGATAATAGCATGTTAAAAAGCACATCACTTATTTAAAACAAATGCTGTTTCTCTATGCTTGACAAGTTTCTGTGCATGTCAAGTGTAGGTCACTTGATTTCATGCCAGCTGCTGTTATTTATGTATGCATTTTAAATTTGTCCGAGCACACATCTTCAGATTTTAGTCCTTCGACTCTAATGCGATGTAAATATTAATGCTATGAAATATGCCTGCCGACAGCTTAGGTGAGGATTATTTAAAGTCCGCTCGAAATTTCCTTTCATATCGTTTGGTATGAATGCATGCGCTGCTTGCAGGTCTGTAGGATTCCTCTGTCTTGGACTTTTTGGACCACAGCACACAAATACATTAAATGTTTCATTTTAATAGATCACAGAATAAACCTAGTGCTTTAAAATTCCCTGATTTAATGCTGCTGTTATGCAGGATGCTCAAGACAGGAGCTGCACATCTTCTCTGTTGCTTTATTGCATTGGCCATGTAGATGCCTTGCATAAATTGCAACTTAAATTCTCTTTGCCCAGTGAAGCTTTTTATGCACTCCACTGGTTAGTTGCGATGATTTTGTGACATGATTCCACCCACCCGATTTTACCCACCCTGGCAAATACACTTTTTTTATTTAAGCCTGTGAATTTGTAGAAGCAAAAGACTAAAACTCTATCATTACTCTGTATTTGCTGCACAAATTGCATAAGCTTTGCACTATGTATTAAAATATTTAATTGTAGAACTGTAGCAATTTTCAAATGCTTATTTTTGTCATACAGCACAGTGTTTCCTCTAGGATTTTTTCCAGCAGTGGCGGCAGGACTTTTTTTTACACAGATCTGCCAACTATTTCAAAGACAAATATTACACGCAGTATAACAAGCATTCATGTAATACGAGCATGCGAATCTCTTTGCTTGCGCGCCGATTTCCTCTGTTCGAGCACATAACTTCTTGCACGCACTCAAATTTACACGTTCAAGTGCAGATCTTCTCGTGCGCTCTCCAGTAAGCGCTGCTGAAGTGCGATTTAGTGTGTTTTTGTGCGTTTTCCGACATTAACGTGTCCTGAAGTAAAATGAAACAGCTATAAACTCCAGCAAGATAAAGTCATTGTATGCAGAGTCATTGACATTTATAAATAAAGTATACTTATGGAAACTGTGTTCATCTTAACTGAAAGCTACGTGGTGTTTGCTAGACTCACGCACCTGTCAGTCAGTCTGTCAGAGAGTCAGTCAGCATGTCACCTTGAACAAATAGCGCACAGCACTACGGTTACAGAAAAGTTTGCGCTGTTTACCTCTAATATGTTTTGGTGCAGGGCAACCCAGTGGCGCAGTAGGTAGTGCTGTTGCCTCACAGCAAGAACGTCGCTGGGTCGCAGGTTCGAACCTCGGCTGGGCTGGGTCAGTTGGCGTTTCTGTGTGGAGTTTGCATGTTCTCCCTGGGTTTGCGTGGGTTTCCTCCGGGTGCTCCGGTTTCCCCCACAGTCCAAAGACATGCAGTACAGGTGAATTGGGTAAGCTAAATTGTCCATAGTGTATGAGTGTGAATGAGTGTGTGGAAGTTCCCAGAGATGGGTTGCGGCTGGAAGGGCATCCGCTGCGTAAAATCGTGCTGGATAAGTTGGCGGTTCATTCCGCTGTGGCGACCCCGCAAGGGACAAAGCTGACAAGAAAATGAATGAATGAATGAATGTTTTGGTGCAATTATAATCCGCTATAAAAAACACGACTAAATGTTTTAAATAAGAAGCTGTAATGTAGCCGTGGCGGGATGAATTTTGGCGTGGCGGCCCGCTACGAATGAATGAATGTAGCGGAAACCTTGCAGCATATAAGGAAAGCTGCATGTCACCCTTCTAAACCTCCATCCTATCCAGATCACGGCACCAATGTAACTACTATATTCTGCTTGGCCCAACCTGTGAGTGGGATTCAAACCAGCATTTCTGGCATCTGGCATGGGAGGTGGGTGTGCTAACAATCCACTAAAGACCACAGCCGCTAGTAACGATGCACCAAATTTGTGGCTGCCAAAAAATGGCAACCGAAAAAAGGTTATGATTTACAGCAGTATTCAGTGCACTGGTTTCATTTTCCTGCGGTCTAAAACCACTTTCTCACCAAATGCACAGTGTTATGCTGTGCTATGAAACCCATTCATTTCAATGGCGTGTGCTGTGCAAGAGTGGTTTGTTGCTGCCCAACCAAAGCTTGAGGGCAGCAAAGTGCACCTCTGACTAGCTTGCTGGCATACCACAGTCAAAGTTCAAAATAGCTCAATATTCCACTCTGTGGAACACACACTTATCTATGCATGTACTATGCATGCTCACCTAAAAAACAATGTCTGCTTAAATAACCTGACAATAGGAATTGTTTTTGCTGTTGTAATAGTGCTACTGTATGCTGCCATGGTAACAATGATAGAATGATGCCTCTCGACGCGTTCACTGTCAATAAATTGTGGTATTACAAAATTACTCAATATTATTTTGTAAAATAATAAATTATTATTACAAAACATTTTTGGTTTTTGGCCAAGTGCTTCCAGAATTTTCAGAATTCATTTTGATTTTGGTTCAGAATATTCATTTTGGTGCATTTCTAGACTCTAGTACACCTCATGAGGCCAAGTGAGTGAGGTTTACTCACACAGCTCCTACAACACACAGCTTGCCTTCATTACATGACATTGAGTATGTGTTTAATAGGGCTGCACAATATATAGTTTCAGCATTGATTTTGCAATGTGTACATCCTCAATAGTCACATGGCTGAATCTGCAATGATGAATTGTGATTATACGGCACAAAACGCACATGATTTGCGTAGTCATTATGAAGTTTAACCATAAGGTTACTAAAAAGTTTATCATCTGCATGTGTTTTTAAGGCTTGTGAAATTCCAAGCCAGAAATACAGTACTACTACTACTACTAGTGTGACAACAACAAGAACTACTACTAATATTAATAATAAGGTCAATAAAATATTTCGAATGTTATCAAAGCATATTGTTTACCGTGTTTTAAACACTCACTCACTCACTCACTCACTCACTCACTCACTCACTCACTCACTCACTCACTCACTCACTCCTCACTCACTCACTCACTCACTCACTCACTCACTCACTCACTCACTCACTCACTCACTCACTCACTCACTCACTCATTTTCCTTCAGCATATTCCCTGCTTTAGAAGGGTTTTCACAATGGAATGAACCACCAATTACTCTGGCATATCTTTTACATGGTGGACGCCTTTATGTTTTATTCCAGAACTAAAAAAATACAATACAGAAAAATACAATAAAATGCAAAGAAAATGCATTGTATTCATGAAATTTATTGAATACATGAAATTATAAAATCTAAAAGTAAGGAAAATAGTCTTTTTCATTATTAATTAATGTTCAAAAAGGTCATGATTCGCACTCATCAAATAATGGCTTCATACTGTTTTTATTTGTACATTCTTCGGGTGATACAAAAACACAAACGTTTTGGCACAATGCCTTCCTCAGTGTGTCATTAGTTATTAATTATTAGTTATTAACTATTATAGTTATTAGTAATCAGTTATTAGTTAATGAAATAAAATGAATGAGTAAATGAAAAAAATTTATAAATATTGAGAAAGAAAATGCAATTTTATTGAATTAAAGGTCTAAAGTAAGCTCTTTATAGCTAGCAGCTAACTCTCTGCAACTCTCACATGGTTGCCCACTGAAGATTAGCAGGGCTATGCCTGGTCAGTACCTGGATGGGAGACCACATGGGAAAGCTAGGTTGCAGCCGGAAGTCAACCTGCGGTCTGTGTGGGTCCTAACGCCCCAGTATATTAATGGGGACTCTATACTGCTCTTTTGGATGACACATTAATCCGAGGTCCTGACTCACTGTGGTTGTTAAAAATCCCAGGTTGTCCTTCGAAAAAGAGTAGGGGTTTAACCAAATTTGCCTCTGTCCATCATGGCCTCCTAACCATCATAATTGGCTTCATCACTGGCTTCTCTTCACCAATCAGCTGCTGTGCGGTATGCGGTCTGGCACAATATGGTTGCCGTCACGTCATCCATGTTGTTGCTGCACACTGGTGGTGGATGATGAGATTCCTCCCAAAAATGTGTAAAGCGATTTGAGTGTCCAGAAAAGCACTACATAAATGTAAGGAATTACATTATTATATTTATTATATACATTATTATATACATTATATAATGTATATTATAGGCCGGCGCCTAGACTGCAGCTCTGCACAAGACGTTTGGCCATAGGAGAAATGGTCATGCCCAACTGAGCCAGGTTTCTCTCAAGGTTTTTTAATTCTTCACTTTCGCCATTTGGTGAAGTTTTTTCCTCGCCACTGTCGCCACTGGCTTGCATGGTTCGGGATCTGTCGAGCTACGCATCGATGGATTTGCTCTTCAGTGTTTGGATTCTCAGTAGTGAATAAACTACCCTGAACTGAGCTAAACTGAACTGAACTTAAACACTGAAAACTGAACTGACACAGTTTCAATTTACTATGATCTTCTATGTGAAGCTGCTTTGACACAATCTACATTGTAAAAGTGCTATACAAATAAAGATGAATTGAATTGAATTGAACATTATTATTATTATTATTTTTATTATTTTTATTATTTTCAGGACCCATACAAGGAACACACAAAGAAAAGTGAATTATATATTAATGTTTGGTTAAGTACTTAAAACAAATTTCATGTTTATTTATTTATTTTTTTACAATTCACAAATGCCACATCTGGACATCAGTTTTGATAACTGCTTAACCTCTTTATTTGCAGTTTCTTTCTTTGTATGAACATGGGCCCGCCTCGCTTTACTGCGTCCTTTAGAGCTCCTGTGATGTCCAGAGCTGGTTATGAATAGTCTTTCAGGCAGAGGGTTGAATAAAGTCAATAAGGAATAACTTCTCCCATTACTATTTGAGGCAGTTAGTTGATGGATGCCTTGCATTTACTGCTAAGCACTATCTAAAGCACTTATAGGCACTTTTCAACCCCCAGACAAAGCAAAAGTAAGCTTCACTTTTTATCTGCTTTTATCTCTGTGCATACTTGCTGCCTTTAAAAAAAAGAAAAGAAAAATCCGTTTTACTATTTTATCCTCCCATAATGTGATATAGCGATCCAAGCACTTCCTGCATATCATAAGGTATTGAAAGGTACAATTGAATTAGACTAAAGAGCTCTGAAGAATGGAGGGTACTCACATTCTCTTTTTTTGCTGTAAATTGACACTGAAATGGTCTGTCTCACGCCCTCTCAGATGGATAACTTGCATATTAACTGGCTTGAAGCAAATTGTGTCAAAATGGGGCAGAATGCAGTAAATGAGATATCTATCGCTTCAGATCGCATTTCCTCTCATCAGTGGCCTTCTTTATTTCCTCACTCCCGTTAATGGGAGTTTATGACGTCTGCTGATGACCTGACCTTGACTCCCCTTCCACAGCAAATGTACTTTGTTCCGCAGAACTAGAGCACAGTTAGTATCTGTCAAATGAGCCGTGTAATTTGTGTTGCAAAACATCCCGCTTCTGACACCTATGAACTAGTTAAATCAAGGGGCAAAAGCTTACGGTTCTCCCCCTTACTTTTTCTCTTCTCCGAATCGTCTTTCAGCTTATGTTTTGCCGAGTCTTAGACTTAATCGGGGGTCTCTCGTCAGATTGAGGCTGTCTGGGAATATCTAACTTTCCCAAAAAAGAAAAAGCTTTGAATATACATATGATTAATAATTAATTCCATACTTTATTCCCCTTTGGAAGTTATTATGCAGAATAAATATTTCATTTGAGTACAAGTCTTACATGACAAGTGCGCTAAGACAAGGGATAGTAATGGCACGCGGTTTGACAAGTCTGTGTAAGATTGCGGTCTGAGAGTTGGCCTCTATTTCTTATAAATATAGCATTCAAGAGACGCCTCTATTTTTGGTCATTTCCCATGAATGAATTCCCTTTTCTGACTCCTTAAACATTAGTGGCATAGAGTGTTTTCAGAGCTCGTACAGATCAGTCGATCGCGAGGGTTGTGTTATTAGCGAGCTCGAATCAGAGCGTCTCTCCCTCATGAATTGCTGAAGTTATTCCAACTTTAGATGGCTTGATCTGCGATGATGTGGTTTTTAAACGCGTAAATGTGACAAGGGTTTCTTGTGTTTGAACTGGCTTGTTGTCTGTTGATATCTGTCTTACACCTCCTGATCCATCTGTCTTTCCTCCTCCTCTGCCTTTCTGTCTCTATCTTCTCTCTCCCTCTCTCTCTCTCTCTCTCCCCCATTTCCTGATGTGCCGCAGAGAGACACAATTATCCACTTCATTTGAGTCGCCGTGATAATGGTTGGCCCAGCCCTCTCGGGGAAATAGGTAGCAGTAATTGTGAATGGTGTAATGAGTGTGGAATTGTGAGCGTGCTGGGTGACACCATTAGAATCGACCCGCTCCTGACCTCAACCCCAACAACAAGTGAGACCCCCCAGCCCTCAAAGCACAGCAACCGCACCGCAGCCATTTCGCTTCTCGGACAATTAATCCCAGCCTTCCTTCCATTTGTATTCCCACTGTTCCTCTCCTTCTCACCTCCTCTCCACTATGAATTTTGACACACTTAACTGGGCTTTTATCAAGTGCAGTGCAATAAATCAGACAGGATGTGACTTTCGCAGGCTCAGGGTTCCCATTGCCACCAAACATGTTTGAAATATCAGGACTTCCATTTGTTCATTCATATTCTTTTCGGATTAGTCCCTTTATTAATCAGGGGTCGCCACAGCAGAATGAACCGGCAACTTATCCAGCATATGTTTTACGCAGCGGATGCCCTTCCAGCTGCAACCCATTACTGGGAAACACCCATACACACTCATTCCCACACATACACTATGGCCAATTTAGCTTATTCAATTCACCTATACCACATGTCTTTGGACTGTGGGGGAAACCGGAGCACCTGGAGGAAACCCACGCGAACAGGAGGAGAACATGCAAACTCCACACAGAAATTCCAACTGACCTAGTCAGGGCTTGAACCAGTGACCATCTTACTGTGACTTGATCGTGCTACCCACTGCGCCACCGTGACGCCCCCAGGGATTCCATGCTTGGAAAAAAGTAATGGAAATAAATAAAATGCGAATACTTTGTTTAATATTTTCTCATTTTCTCAATGTTTGAGGTTAGTAAGAATTAGTTGTTTTTAAGGCCTAATTCCAATTCTACCCCTTAGCCCTTCCCCTTACCAATTTTCTTTAGCTTGAAGGCGTAGGGCTAAAGGGAAGGGGTATACACCCCTTTGAACGAAGATTTTTCAGGACCACACTCAAAATCACGGGGTAAGAAAATTTCCCAGAATACAGCAGCCACAGCAGCAGGATAGCAGCACCCGGAAGTAAGGAGATCCACAAATTAGTATTTTTTGGCATTATTACGAATTTTTACAACAAACAAGCACATGTTTTAATATATTTATAACCGTGTTCGTGTTTTACCGTCATGCTTTAAAAAAAAAACCACTAAAATAAAAACCGCTAAATTTCACTACCTATAATACATAATGATAACTCTTGTATAGCAGTCCCACAACATTCTGTCACTCGATGACACTCGAATACCCTGTCAGTAATGTCTAGTGTCTGGGAATGGGCTTTTTACAGTGTCTGCTATAATGTTAATGTTGTTTTTGGTGTGTTTACATAGTTGAATATGGCCACTGTGTAGTTACGATCTTATTGTCACATTATATCGTTATGATAACATAATACATGCCTTAATAAATACCAAAAAATAACACAACTGGAATAACTACAGCAGTCGCAATCATCTGATCTCATATGAAGCAAGAGATTCATTCAGATCCCAATTCTTAGGGGTAAATTTTGAAGCCCTTCCCCTTCAGACTAGGTTTTAAGGGCCAAGGGGAAGGGGAAGGGGAAAGGGTATAAAAATAGAATTGGGATTGGGCCTAAATAAAGTCACTTAAGCCTTGATACAATACAATTGCATTATATTATAATATGACATCGCACTCGTTTTAGAAACACATTTCAACATATAATACAACATGTAAAAATATAAAGGCTGTAATTCTGCTGATTTACCATCATGATTATAATGCAAAAATAATATTTTGATTCTGCTAAGAGGTCACATCAAATTTAGAATGGTCACACATCCTTCAGTGATATTAAATCAGAGTTAGAGTTGACTAAAATTGAACTAAAATTTAAAAATGAGATTTTTTAAATTGACGTCAATGGAGACGAGACTTCGCTATGCAAAATAAACATACATAAATGACTAGGGATTTAATGATTCGACAGTCTATCAACTAATCTTTATGTTTGTCACTAAATTTAAGTTTGAGTTGAAAAAAGCTGACAGAAAGAAGTCACAGTAAACTGTCAGTCTATGCACTCACTCACTTTCCTTCGGCTTAGTCCCTAATTTATCAGGGGTCGCCACAGCAAAATGAACTGCCAATTACTCATATGTTTGCATATGTTTAATGTGGCTGATGCCCTTCCAGCCACAACCAAGTATTGAAAGTACACTGACTTGTGAACAACCAGTGCTGGGAAACACCCACCCACACACACCATTCACACACTACGGCAATTTAATTTGTCCAATTCATCTATAGTGCATGTATTTGGATTATGGGGGAAACCGGAGCATCAGGAGAAAACCCTTGCCAGGGGGGAATATGCAAACTCCACAAAGAAAAGCCTCCTGGCCCAGCTGGGACTCGAACCAACAACCTTGCTCTGAGAAGACAGTGCTAACCACTGTAACTCAAATTCATATAATGTGATTGGTTGTCAATGCACACGTGATCCAAGTTGGTCTTAGGCTTTTCCATTTGTAGATCTGCTGACCCTCATATCTCCCAATAATAAGACCATCTCTCTCTGTAACAAAGCTAAATTTGCATGTCTCCCACATTTACATACATATGAATGGAAGGTTATGAGACGAAAATTGTAGTGTGACTTCACCTCTGCAACCAGATGTGCACACTTTTGGATTACCATAAAGAAAAAAAGTCATATTTTTAAATCTTATCATTTTAAATATTTAGTATTTTATTTATTTATTATTTGAATGTAATTGATACTGTGATTGCAAAGCTTGGTCACATGACACTTGAGTAATCTTACTTCTGAATAGTAGTGCACATAGGTAAAATTTCATAAATTAAATGCTTTCATTCTTTAATTTTCCTTCGGCTTAGCCCCTTTATTCATCAGTGGGCGTCACAGAGGAATGAACCGACAACTTATCCAGCATATGTTTTATGCAGTGGTGGAATATTTAATCAATTCCATGCATGTTAAATAAAAAAGGTCAGGAGAGGGTTTTCTTCAATGTCAAAAACAGTAAATTATTGGATACAAATTAATAATTTGATTCACAGAATTCTTGAATTACATTTAAGAGGTGCACAACAATTTTCATTTTCTGACTTTCTGACTTCTGACTGAGCTTTTATATGCATCTGATATTAACAGGTAGAGTTTAGTGGAATTCGTCACTTGTAAATCATTCTTTAGTCCTCAGTTGGCCGCACCCATACATACGTCCTCCTTTTCTACGAATTCTCTGCACAACATTAAAAGCATAAGACTGTTCAACTGCAAATTTTCTGCGTTCAGTTTCAACCCATCTTTGCTCACAGGAAGTTTAGCTGCAATGCTCAAGTTAATTTTAGACAATCAGGCTTTTGCATTTCTATCAGTAGTGGATGCCTATCCAGCTGCAACCCAGTACTGGGAAATATCCATACACACTCATTCACACACATACACTACGGCCAATTTAGTTTATTCATTTCACCTGTATCGCAGGTTTTTAGACTGTGGGGTAAACCGGAGCACCCAGAGGAAACCCACGCCAACACAGGGAGAACATGCCAACTCCACACAAAAATGCCAACTGACCCAGCTGGGACTCGAACCAGCAACTTTCTTGCTGTAAGGTGACAGTGCTAACCACTAAGCCACCGTGTCACCCAAATTAAATATTTTATTAATTAGAATGTATTATAAACGATAATTAAAAATGAACAATGACAATATTAACAACTGAATTTTATTGTGATGTTACCTGACAAATTTTAAATGGTGAACATTATATTTTAAAATGCCAAATATTAATAAAAATAAAAATGTGTTGAATCGGCATGGGGCAACGCGGTGGCGCAGTGGGTAGCACGATTGTCTCACAGCAAGAAGGTTGATGGTTCGAGCCTCGGCTGGGTCAGTTGGCATTTCTGTGTGAAGTTTGCATGTTCTCCCTGTGTTCGCGTGGGTTTCCCCTGGGTGCTCAAAGACTTGTGGTATAGATGAATTGGGTGTGCTAAAATTGACCGTAGTGTATGTGTGTGAATGAGTGTGCATGGGTGTTTCCTAGTGATAGGTTGCAGCTGGAAGGGCATCTGCTGCGTAAAACATATGCTGGATAAGTTGGCGGTCCATTCCACTGTGGCGAGCCCTGATTAATAAAGGGACTAAGCCAAAAAGAAAATGAATGAAATTAATGAATCGGCATGGGACCCCTGAAGGCCAGGAATTCTGGAGTGGGTGCCACAAGTTGGTACCAGTTTTCGAGTTGCATCTAACAAAAAGAGGAGAGTATACACCTCCCTCCAGCCTCCGTTTAATCCTGCTGTAGGGTTTCTATTCACCTTTACCTTCTGAAAGCTTCTCCTGCTGCTTTCAGCTGCACGCTACGGCATGTAAGTGGATGCGTGTTAGATTTCACCACCGGAGTATCTTGCATGTTACCCAGAGGTTCTGACACCTTTGCACCTGCAAGCAGACAGGTGAGCGGTGCGCAGCGCTGTGCCCCAATTATCCACCGTGGCAGTGCGTTAGTGAATGATCTGGCTGGAGAGAACGGTGGGGTGCCGAGAAGCCACAGGGGGCCTCCTGACCTGAGGTGCTATTAATCTGGGTGCGGAACAGCTGAGAAACAGTTCCACTTGTGTGTTTGATGAGCCGCTTATCATGGAGCCCCGCTGCTTCTGAGTGCGGATGTGTTGGGCTCTTTTTTAAAAAATGCTTTGTATTAATTAGCCCCCTACCCACAGCTCCCCTGTTCAGGCTGATCCCTGCTCGGCTTTTGTCCTTAATGTAGTAACTTGAGGTGAGCACTTTTTATTTTTTTTGCTGCAAGAGTAACCAGTTTCGTCGTAACGGTGGCGCAGTGTGTAGCACGATCACCTCACAGCAAGAAGGTTGACTGGGTCAGTTCTCCCCTTGTTGGTGTGGGTTTTCTCCAGGTGCTCCGGTTTTCCCCACAGTCCAAAGACATGTGAGGTGAATTGGGTAGGCTAAATTGTCCATAGTGTATGTGTGTGAATGAGTGTATATGGATGTTTCCCAATGATAAGTTGCGGCTGGAAGTGCATCCGCTGCGTAAAACATATGCTGGATAAGTTGGCGGTTCATTCCGCCGTGGCGACCCCAGATAAATAAAGGGACTAAGCCAAAAAGAAAGTTAATGAATGAATGAGTAACCAGTTTCATGCAGCTGCTGTATTTGTAGAATGTGTGAAGATTTAAGTCTTTAACTCGGGATCTGGTGAGTGATTTTGTGTTAGTAGTTCAACTTTCATTTTCAGATTATATAGTGGTCTTTCAGTGTATTTGACTTCTCAAATCCTTTAGTACTTGTGCTTTTTACATCCAATTATCATTAAATTGCCATTAAAGGAACAGTGATCGGAGCTTGTCAGATGCTTGAACCATTCACATAATTTGATATTCCTTTTGCTCAGCAAAACAGCTTTTTGCTTGTGTGTAATGCTTTTGTGAATCTTGGCCATTTTCTCTGCCTTAATTAAGGGCAGACAACAGGGCCTGTCTTGTAAAACTCAGCTGTACACTTAAACCAGCTGTCACAAAGCTGACATCAGTGTCTTAAATCCCCGGCAAACAGGCCAGCGGTGACAGCCTTGTGGAAGAATTGTCCTTTGGTGGAAAGCATGATGTAGTCTTAAAGTAAAGCCGTGGCATCTCGTGGCAGCCTCTAGCCTTTTCGTTTTTAATGAGAAGTCCATATCTGATTACGAGGACACAGATATCCGGCGAACTATTCAATGTCATGAATAGAAATACTATGAAACTGGAATTAATGTGTGACCTTTGTATAATAACATTTAATTTTGACTGTTTGAACGGAAGCTTAAAGGTGATCTGGACTGCCCTGCGAGGGCTAAAAGAGATTTCCACTATAAAATTGGTTTCAAAGAAAGGTGATGCTAAGTCCACCCATACAATTTTTACATTTTTTATACGTTTATTACCAGCCTTTTTGACACTTTTACTATAGGTGAAATTAGAGAGAAGACTGAAAATAATGGGAAGAAAGAGAGGCAAATGGGATTTTCAAATATCGTGAGCCAGACTTAAACTTCTAAGTTACTACTCCAGTCAAACATAATCTATACTCTAATTTATATCATCTTCCACCTCATGCTTGCAAGTTTGCTCTTTTTTTATCTTGTGTGTGTTTGTGTGTGAGTGTAAACCAATATTTGGTTACACTTTATTTCGTTCGTTTGTTGAATTTAAGTTACATTGCATCTACATGCCAACTAATTATCATTCGATTATAAGTAGACTGTTAGGTTGGGGTTAGGGTTAGTGTAAGTTGACGTACTTGCAAAGTTTCTTATAGTAAGTTAAATGTCTGTTGAAGGATAATAATAATAATATTATTATTATTATTATTATTATTATTATTATTATTATTATTATTTTCCCAGTGATGGGTTGCAGCTGGAAGGGTATCTGCTGCGTAAAACATTTGCTGGATAAGTTGGTGGTTCATTCCGCTGTGGTGACTCCTGATTAATAAAGGGACTAACCCAAAAAGAAAATGAATGAATGAATAATAATAATAATAATAGTAATAATAATGATAAAGTGGGCAGCGTGGTGGCACAGTTGATAGTAATGTCGCCTCACAGCAAGAAGTTTGCTGGTTCAAGTCAGTTGGCATTTCTATGTGGAGTTTGTATGTTCTCCCCGTGATGACGTGAGTTTCCTCCGGGTGCTCTGGTTTCCCCCACAGTCCAAAGACATGCGCTATAGGTGAATTGGGTAATCTAAATTGTCCATAGTGTATGTTTGTGTATGAGAGTGTATAAGTGTTTCCCAGTGATGGGTTGCAGCTGGAAGGGCATCCACTGCGTAAAACATATGCTGGATAAGTTGGCGGTTCATTTCGCTTTGGTGATCACTGTTGTTTAATAAAGGGACTAAGCCAAAAAAAATGAATGAATGAATAATAATAATAATTTTATTTAAAATCAGCGTTTAGTTCTTTGTATTGAATTAATGTCTTAAATATTCTTGATATATTTTGGATTAGGACGTGTCAAATATTCCTGGTATGAATATTCGTGTTCCCTAAAAAGTATAACCCATGACCTTGCATTGACTTACAGAGGCTGAGAAG